>JAUTBQ010084536.1:0-16448 GCA_032361185.1 Lepetodrilus ovalis
GATTTTATGTCCACTTCTATATCAGTAGCCAGTGTATCATTTCACGAAGCTATATTATCCACTAAGAGAGTGGTAGCGCTCACTTTACTGATAGCTAATACACTGCTAAGAGAGCACTACCAGTCTCTTAGTAGATAAAGCTTCGTGAAAGGATACCCTGTTCGATTAGGGCCGTCACGATTCATCGATACATAGATGTATCACCGTTTCTCTTTGTGAATCGCGATTCCTAATTCAATTACATATCAATATGAAATTAAATACTTACATCCGTACGTTTGACTTTAATTTACTGTAATTTACATTTCAATATTTTAAGAAGAGCATAGTATGCTTAATTTATTATGTTTTACTCACCAAGCATGCTACTTTGTTATTAAAGTTTTCGATATTAACTTCGTTTCATCATGCTTTGTACCGGTACTAAATATAATATGAAATGACATACAAAGGCTCACAGCTCTCTGTTTAATGTTATTACTCAAAAGCATTGCCATATTTTATATAAAACTAGTATTGCAGCGGTTACTACTAACATTTTGGAGCACTAGTCCTGATAATGATAACATATAGTAAAAGCCTATTAAATCCTAAATTTCTACTAGTCCTTAGGATACCTTTAGTGTTGAGCATTTTGGCTTTGGCTACAGGACTAGTGCCAGTATTAACCCCAGTGAGTATTGAACGAGTGTTAACCAGAGAGCTCTTCTTTGTCCTTTTGTTTTATGAATATGTGTGCAAGAAAATGAGTTACTTGGGCTTGAATAGGTCTATGTTTTATAGACTATTTTAATATTCAAAATAGAATTCCAAATAAGGACATAGCCTATGGAAAGAGAAGTAGCATGTGAAAGAGTAAATAGTTATCCAGTCTGGATCTTCCAGATGGCTGTTGTGTTGATCACAATATCGCAAGTTAACCATCTTAAAATGTACCACTCACATCCATTATTGCAAACATATTCAAACAGTGCTCTTCTCTTCCCATGATTAATACTGGATGGTTGTACAGGACCATTGCAATCCTGTCATTAAAACTCGAGTTTCTGGATTGCTTTTTTAAAAAGTTTTTATAAAACAATATTTATTTGGAAAACTTCCGGGATTCACGAACAGCCAACTTAATGGCTATCTGAACACGTTTTTGGATTGCGAGTACAATGCTCTACTGAGCAAGTCAAGAGGATAGCCACACTGGCTGAGACCTGTAAGAGAATTCTTATATCACACCCAGCTACATGTAAATATCATACACATATTTCTTCTACCTATAATGAGAAGGTTTCTGTTTCAGGGGCTTTCTACTTTGTGTACATCATCATCTCTGTATTCCTTGGAGTGCCTTTACTGTACATGGAGATGAGTCTGGGGCAGTTTGCCCGAAGAGGACCGCTGTCTACATCACGCATCATGCCCATAGCACAGGGTGAGTCTGTTACTACTCTGTGTTTTCTCTTATACTAGACATTCTAGAATTGCACGACTCGCTCACCACATCAGAGATAATCTTTTGCTGGTTGCCGGGTCATGTAGGCATCAAGGGTAATACTTTAGCAGATGCTGCAGCTAAGTCTGCACATAATCTTACCGTTTCATCCATGCCCATTCCATATAGTGATATTAAACATGCTATTAGCACTTACATTAAATCGCTACGTCAATCAAAATGGAATAATGAAACACATAATATACTGCATCATTTTCAACCATTAATTGTCTGGTGTTTATTGTCGTCAGGATGAGACGGTCCTGCGACGATGTCTTATTGGGCATACCTTTTATACCCATTCATATATTCTAAAGGGCATTGGTTGTGACGAGGACATCACAGTCAAGCATATTTTACTTGATTGTGTGGACTTTTCGGACTGGCGCACGAGGTTCTATTCATCGCCTAACCTTAAACATTTGTTTACTCAGGTTCCTGGTCATCACATATTATCTTTTTTAAAAGAAATTGGTCTTTATGGAAAGTTTTAAATTACTTATCAAATTCATATTGTATCATTTACATAAGTTGACCATTCATCTAATTATTGCATCATGTGCATAGTTTTAACTTCTCTTTTTTTGCATGGTTTTCATGCTTTCATTTTTAATCCCATATAGTTAAATAATTACACGTTTAATCGTCGCAAATGGGTGAAAGATTCCCGCAGTGACGTTAAACTCCATAATCACTCTCTCATTACTCTGTGTCATGCCCATAGCACAGGGTGAGTCTGTTACTACTCTGTGTCATTCCTATAGCACAGGGTGAGTCTGTTACTTGTCTGTGTCATGCCCATAGCACAAGGTGAGTCTGTTACTACTTTGTGTCATTCCTATGGCACAGGGTGAGTCTGTTACTACTCTGTGTCATTCCTATAGCACAGGGTGAGTCTGTTACTACTCTGTGTCATGCCTATGGCACAGGGTGAGTTTGTTAGTACTCTGTGTTGTGCCTATAGCACAAGGTGAGTCTGTTACTTATTTGTGTCATGTTTGTATGACATGGTGAGTATCACTTGTCAACATCACACTGTAGCACCAATTGCTACAGGTATCACACATAACGCCAATTACTAAGAGTGCATTTCTACTGAATATTACCCTAATAATTCGAACAACAAAATTAATTGCTGAAAATAGTTTTATTCCAACCCTAAAAATACAAACACAATTTTCTAATCATTTAAACACAGCAATTTTTCAAATTAATATTTATTTGATTTATTTTTGGTTATTTTTTAAATCCTTCATTTAATTTGGTTGTCCCTAATTATATGATCACAGATCATTTTCATATTTTTACAACAATTCAAATGGCTACAAATTTAATTATTTTCTACTGTTCAATGGTAATTACGGTTAATGAAAATTATGCGAAGTACAAGAAATTGGTTTGTTGTACCTAAGCAACGAAAAACGCTAAATTAAATTTTAATAATTAATCTATATATTATTATGCTGAACAATCGTCAACACAATTTCTTTTGAACTCAAATCCTTTCTTTTGTACATTCAGCACAAATATATTGAACATGTAATTGGATTCCTGTTTACTTGCATGTCATCAATCGCCTTGCAATCAATGGCCGTATTGAATAAATGTGTGTTTGATGATCGGGTGTGTCTGTACTCATAGAGACAGGACTACAGGTCGGTTCAAAATCTCTGTCTGTGTACGGAAGTTGTATTGACAGCTAGAGGAAACACAACCCGAATTTCCATTCAAGCACATGGTTTCGAGGAAAGCTTCCCATCTGATCAATAGGAATGTTGGTAAATTGTCATCCAAGCTCTGGTGGCATTCAGACAAGGTTTTTACTTTTCAATAACTTGAGAAATTCTATATGAGATTACGGTAATCATGCTGGAAGATTCACAGGTCAATTTAGATACTTTTGTAGGCATGCTTTTAATTAACAACTTCAGTGTCAAGGTGATGCAATTGTTGAATTGTTGTTTCAAAAGTTAAGAAACCAACTCACCCTTAAGTATGTTATATTATGCTGCCGTGAAAAAGCCAAATTGCAAACATATACATTTTCAAGTTTGGCTTGTTTGCAAGCCTATCTATTTCCTTAAATGCGTACAAAGTACGTAAGATCTTATTCTTGTGTTTTGGGTTATAAGTGTAATTGTGGTGTCCGTCTTTCGATCACTGCCAAGAGTTCTGGCTAGTTGGGTAAAGTTCCTGGAGCCAAGCCATGTCCCTGTCTGATGCCACTCTCACAGTCAATATTCTTAACAGATATAAGTACCCAGTGGAACCATGTCTAAGCCAAGCAATTAAACTTTTCCTCAAATTTAACTCTGACTAGGTGCCACTGAACATAGCTTCTTGTAAGTAGGTTAATTGACATGTAATGAGTTGGAATTAGTCACTGAAGGGGTTTCTTGGTGCATTTGTATGGCTAACGAAGAAGCGGCATCTACTATTGTTTCCGTAAGATTTAAGAACCATGGATGGTGCTGGTGAACCAAGGGAGATAACTGGACATTGCATACATACACTGTTCAGTAACCTCCCCTTCATTTGGAGATGTTCTGCACAGCAGAAAGAGGACAAATCCACAAATTATTTTCAATTTCCAGGTGATTAATGCATTTGGTCGTCGACGAATAGATGTCGTCTTTGGGTAAATAGAATCACAGCTTACAGAATATCAAATTTTGCTGGTCTAGCATCAAGGGAGAGTTTGTGATTCTCATGGGAATGATCCTTCTTAATCATTGCTTGCTCTGAATATAACTTTGTTGATTGTATTGAGAGGAATTTCGTGGATATTGGTCAAATTCCAGACACATTGCATCTATACACGGCAACCTACTTTCAGTGTGTTTATTTTGATAATCTTTGCTTTTACTTCATGTTTGATTTCGGTCTAGCAGATTTTTTTTCCAAGTATTTGTATGCAGTGATGTTATTTCTTACTGAGTGATTATTTGGAATATATAGTTTTGTTAATCTTTAGCAGGATTACACTTTAATGTGGAGATCAATAACCATGGCAGAAATATGCGAAGAGTGTTTTGAAATTTGTTGAAATCATGGTCAAATGAATGGTGTAGTCAAATTACCTATCTATTTACATCATTGCTTTGTTTATTATACGACCATGTGAAGTAGATGTGGCCCAGAGATTGTGAATCTTTTTGAGTACAATTGCAGCATGGTGGTCCAGAGGAAGCGAGTATCTGGAAACACAGAGGTCTGGGTTCGAGCCTAGCTCATGCCATTGTGAATGGGAACCCGGTAGGATGAGATGGAATTGGAAATATTAACCTTGTATCGCCTGAAATGGCAGCTTAAGTTGTATTATCCCCTGGGAGTTGAGAAGGTATAGTAAGTGAACATTGAGCTTTGAGCACACACCTTGTGCATGGAGTCTACTGAGATGAATATACATTATTTTTACAGTTTCATCCTCAAGCTTAAATTTTGTTATGGTGATTTGTGAACAAATTATTGAGTTGAACATGAAATCATACTAAAAAATATGCATTATTATTATTATTATTATTATTATTATTATTATTATTATTTTTACTATTTCATGTTCAAGCTCAAATTTGTTATGGTGATTTGTGAACAAATTCTTGAGTTGAACATGAAATCATACCAAAAAATGTTTGGTAATCTTGGGCGTCGTGCCTGATTCTGGTCTGATATAAATACCAGTCGTGGACCCCAATAACACCCAATAAGTTGCCCTTGAAATGTATGGACCTGCATTGAGGTCGTAATCGGCAATACATCATCTCTGTTATTAGGAGGAATCTGTAACCGATTGAGCACCAGCTTAATTGACACTCAAAGATGCCAATTTACGGACATTGATATCCAGATTTTTGTCTGCTTCTGACCAAATCACTAGCCAATCGTGAGCGAATTAGTGCCTTGGTAACCGGGCATATTGTAGCGATTTATGTCAGCATTTCAGTCTGAATAACTGTCAACAGGGGTCATTAGGGGTCAACAAGGGTCAGCTGTCATTCAAGAGATGGTTCTATTCCATCTCAAGAAAGAAAGGTCAAAGAGCTATTGGACAGCTTGCGCTTCCATCTGTTTGTCATTTTGGTAATTGAAATAAGTTTTTGAGATGTTTTGCAAACAATTTGTTGTCATATTAAACATTGTTGTTCAAAAGTACCTTTTTGATGTTTGGACATTTTGACCTAGGCATTAACAAACTGAAAGGAGCTGATTAATTT
The DNA here is from genome assembly GCA_032361185.1 of Lepetodrilus ovalis. Lineage (NCBI taxonomy): Eukaryota > Metazoa > Mollusca > Gastropoda > Lepetellida > Lepetodrilidae > Lepetodrilus > Lepetodrilus ovalis. The sequence continues at coordinate 5,701 of JAUTBQ010084536.1, forward strand.
ATCGATAAGATATCGCGTTAGAGATGATTTAATCAGCGTTCATGGTGTAATATATATCATCACTTTTGTGGTTTTAATTTTTTTTTATTTTTTATGGAGAATCTGTTCAGCCCATATAGTAACACTGAATATGTCCTATTTGCTCAACAACCGATCAAGGATATTTCAATAGAAGGATACCTTTATTTGTAATGTTAACCAATGATACTCTAGGGTTTGGTTACCATGGTAGCAACTCCAGAACGGAATAGTTACTTCTAGTTATGTTTGAATTCTTAAATTGATAATGATCACATATGACACGAAGATTTAGAGAGCTCGGGTCGTGATTGGTGTGAAGACATCGATCTGCAGCACCAACTGGTTCATGGCATCAGATTACGTCCTCGTCGATTTCTAGGAAGGACGGTATTGTATTATGACAAGGAAGCTGAGGTAAACGGCATCGCCTGAAGTCTGTATTGATGTTGACAATGAGGTTAGGCGCGGTATTGTCGTGAGATTGGGGGAGCGGTCATTGATGCTAACTCACTCCTGGGATAGTAATGATCGCAACCAGTGCTGATACTGATTCAATGACTGGAGTGTTGCATCCCTGGAGGAATATTTATCTGTTGTTGTTGCTTGACCAGCTTTTATCGAGTATAGTGTGTTGAACGACAATGATAAAAACATGTATTTGTCCTTTAAGTATAATATTGGGCAAATAATCTATAATTATTTTATTTTTTTATTATGTTGTTGGACTTGAATTAAATCTACCACAGCAAAATAAAATGTAATAGATTATCATATTATATCAAGCTTGTATTAGTCTCGGAACTAGCAAAGTTCTTTGTTTTAACCGAAATTAATGTTTTCCGCATTTCCCCTCACTTTCATGTTGTTCAAACCTATTGTCATGTACATTTTGATTGGAACTGAGTGGTAGATCCCTTGGGTGTTTTTTAGGAAAAGGTTAATCACTTGAATAATACTGCAAATTTAGCATATTTCCCCCACCTGCCTTCTCCTACCAACAGGAATTGTCAAGAAATAAATCCATAAAAGAAGTAATTGAATTGTCCTGGTCCAAAGAATGTCTACAAGACTATTTCCCTTAGGATTGAAAAACTTCTGTAGAATTTCCAAAACGATCTTCGAGATTGAGCCAGGCATCGGTGACACTCGCGTAAAGAAATTTCACTTTTGGATGTTCACAGCAGGCAATATTTTTGGTGATGTCCTTAGGATAGATATATTTATTATTTAACATTAATTATGTTCATGTACATGATATAAATATTTAAAAAATCTACAAATACAAGTACCATGTTTTCACAATATCTTCTACATACGGGTTAGCACTTAATGTGAAATTTGCATTTAATTTTTCAAAAAGTATTCAACAGTGCCATGAATACATATTGTTTCTAATTTATTAAATGTATGTCATATTTTCTTTTCTTCACCATTGCAGGGATGGGCTACAGTATGGTGTTGGTATCCGCATTGTTCACTGTGTATAATAACACATATATGGCCTGGGTTCTATATTACTGGTTCTTGTCAATAAACAACCTTTTACCATGGAATCGTGATCTCAAAGGTAAGATTTAGTTCTTTTGTCAAGATTTAAAGGTCATCTGCAGCTATATTTGTTTTGTTTTTTTATCCATTTTTGGAAAAACATTTATTATTTTAACGTGTTTTTTTCCTGATAAATAATTACAAGAGTTCCAAATAAATAAATTACAGGAAGATGTGGATATTGTTTCCTCATGGAACATATATACAAAGGAAATTGCTGCAACAAAAAAAGCTTGAAAGTAAAGAATTCTTCAATAGTAATGTTTTAGTGAACGAGTGAAGACACCAATAATTTGGAAGAATTTGAAAAATATTGTTATTATCTTCTTCTAAGATATTTTGGACTAGTCCTTAATGTAGTTAGGGAAATCTAAATCAAACAGGTTATTTGTGCATTATTTGAGGTCTTAAATATATATTCATGCATGGTCTTTATAAATGTTCTTCAGATATCATACAAGGTGCTCAGACATTGTACAATGCTTTCAGACAGCATACATGAAGTCTTTGGACATTACAAATGGTCTTCAAACATCATGCAAGGTCTTCATGCATCATTAATGGTCTTCAGACCTACTAGGTCTTCATGCATCACAATTGGTGTTCAGACATACAAGGTCTTCATGCATCACAATTGGTGTTCAGACATACAAGGTCTTCATACATCATATATGGTCTTCAGACATACTAGGTCTTCATGCATCACAAGTGGTCTTCAGACATACAAGGTCTTCATACATCATATATGGTCTTCAGGCATACTAGGTCTTCATACATCATAAATGGTCTTCAGATATCATACTAGGTCTTCATGCATCACAATTGGTGTTCAGACATACAAGGTCTTCATACATCATATATGGTCTTCAGACATACAAGGTCTTCATACATCACAATTGGTGTTCAGACATCATGCAAGGTCTTCATGCATCACAATTGGTGTTCAGACATACAAGGTCTTCATACATCATACATGGTCTTCAGACATACTAGGTCTTCATACATTATAAATGGTCTTCAGATATCATACAAAGTCTTCATACATCATTAACCCTCTCCCTACTGCAGGGAACAGGAGATGCCCTAAAGAGCTGTGCTTATGCATAATCCAGCAGGGAGAAGGTTAATGGTCTACAGATATCATGCAAGAAACTCATACACATAATTGCATGAGACAGAAAATATAGAAATGAAACTCATAACATCATACAGGACCTTGCACACTAACATTATGTAGGACACTGAGGTGAAATAGGACACAAAACTGCGGTAGGACATCCCGTTAGCCCCTATATAACTGGCAGGTGGAACTAATTGAACCGAGATAAAAGTTGTTTTACTGGCTTCATTATGTCTGATTGCTAGACTTGTTTCGCGGAATGAGTCTAGGGTATATGTATATGTACAACGAGGCATTGATTTCTGCACACATTATTTGATCCTCTTGGAAAATAGTATTCAACCCATCCTTTGGTCTGCCAGTGTATTGGACAAAGAGAGGAATAACATTCACGTGCGAAACTTTCATTGTTTTCGTGTGCAGCTGTATAATATTGGACAGAGAAATTAGACTGTCTAGGATAATATTAGTGGAGAAATGGTCACAAAATTGGCTAGAGGTTTGAGTTAGGTCTCGATTCATCTATGCATTGATTGCATGATAAAAACCCTTCGATATTACCAAATCTAATAATCGGCACTCTCGGTTGAAGTGGTCTCCCATGTGTAATATTGGTGTTTGTGAAATGATGAGATTCCAGTTGTTATCATCTCAGACTTGAATGTCACATTTAAATAGTATGTTTTATTTGCTGTAATTAAATTAGATGTCTGTTGTACGAAAGTAACATTTAGATATTATATTAACTGGCATTTGCAATCCTTCAAAATGCTTTGGTCATTCGGGATTTCATCTTTTGATACTGCTTGTCATGTCCGTGTAACTAATGGCTTCTGTGTCGATATCTCTTGTATTGGGATAGTTCATGATGTACTCACGGAAATGTCATGTCACTCATTTTCTCTCTGCTTATTAATTTATATGTTCTTCCTTGCAGATATTTCTTCACTAGCTTCCTCCGAAGACACGACAACAGAAGTTGTGGAACTTAGCAAAAATAATTCTTTTAATGAATGGCTACCGCACCGGTTGAAAGTAGCAGAGAATTTTTTTTTGTAAGTCAACTTTGAAAATGGTTGTTGATCAATATCCTCTAATAGATTAATTTAATACATGCATTACGGCCACTAAATAAAAGCAAAGGAATAGAATAAAAAGTTGGTTCATTCTGATTAATAAATAATGAAAAAAAGGCTATCATTGTTTGAGACTGGTGAGATCAAGGTAGCACAGTGGTATTGTGTTGTTCTACAAATCCAAAGTTTGAGCTTGAATCCTCTATGGTGGCCAGGTATCATCTGTAACCTGGAGAATAGTTTTACATGAATGGAAGATTGGAATTGTAACATCAAGATAGATACCTACCTGATTACCGTTCTTGGTATATTTGTGTACCAGCTGTCACGTGTGAGTCTCATTGTATTGACTTGTTTCTATGGCCCATATTATCAAACGCGGTCTAGACCAGGTTTAGCTCTAAAACGTGAGTTTAACCTTAAAACAATATTATGGAAAGCAGTTTACTTGAAACTGAGTCTGGACCTGGTTTTCATATGCCTACTTTTTTACCATAATTTTTTCCTAAACCTATAGTCTGGGTTTCTGTAAACCAAGACTAACTTTAATCCAGGTCTACTCTAAACCGCATTCGATAATAATTATGGGCCTATGAGTTTCATCCAACCAAAAACTTATTACCATATTATCTAGTTTACAGTTGCCATGTTATCTCATGTACAATTATCATTACAATTATCATGTTATCAGTTATCATGTTATCTAGAGTACAGTTATCATGTTATCTAGTGTACAGTTATCATGTTATCTAGTGTACAGTTATCATGTTATCTAGTGTACATGTTATCTAGTGTACAAGTATCATGTTACCTAGAGTACAGTTATCATGTTATCTAGAGTACAGCTATCATGTTATCTAGTGTACAGTTATCATGTTATCTAGTGTACATGTTATCTAGTGTACAAGTATCATGTTATCTAGAGTACAGTTATCATGTTATCTAGAGTACAGTTATCATGTTATCTAGTGTACAGTTATCATGTTATCTAGTGTACTAGTATCATGTTACCTAGAGTACAGTTATCATGTTATCTAGAGTACAGCTATCATGTTATCTAGAGTACAGCTATCATGTTGTCTAGTGTACAATTATCACGTTTTCTAGTGTACAATTACCATGTTTATTCATCTTTATCAATTGTCACCTTTCAGATAATGTTATGTTAGCACTTAGTATTAATACATGTATTGTGGAGAAATTTTCTCTTGCTCATCACTGGAAGCATGTTGGTTCCTAATGTATTGGGCCCGTGTAGTTGGATGTGTTAGCTGTTAGTTGCTAGTGTACTGGATCCATATAGATTTTGGGTGGTACGGTTACTCATCACTAGTGTCTACTAGTTGTTGGGTGTGTCTTAATGATGTATTCCTCTTAGTAATGTAATTTACTGAAAGCAGCACCAAACACCAATTAAAACAAAAGGACTGATGTTAAATGCATATATCTTTTGTTTGTTTTACAGTAAAGATGTTCTGAATGTATCCAGTGGACTGTCAGACACTGGACAGTTGCAGTCCCACCTCATCCTGTGTCTGGTGGTTGTGTGGGTCATAACAGGAGCCATTATCATTTGGGGACCACAGTCATTGGGCAAGGTGGGACAGATTTATTGTGGTTTTTTTTCATTTGTATGGGGACTACAATCATTGGGGAACATGGGACAGTTTTATAGTTTTTTTTTTTATATAGGGGCAGCAGTCATTGGGGAACGTGTGGGACAGTTTTGTAGTTTTATCATAACAATAATGATTACTTACAAAGCGCCAAATCCACTCCCACATCCATAATACATGCTCAAAGAGCCACATATATATGGGGAATGTGGTCCATCAGTAAATTGGAACTCTTTTATGTATGGTTTGATAATAATGGTAAAGGTAAATCAGCAAATATCTTTTTATATTGTGATTTGGGTGTACTTATATTGAGAAATGTCTGTAAAGAAATTTCCTATTTCAGCCATTCTATACAGTCAAAATCACGTCCTACATAATATTTACATTTACTTATACCAGTAATACAATTTCATTTATTGCAACATTCAGTACTATGGATACTGTGTGTTTACTCCTGACTTAATTTAACCCTTTTCCTGCTGAAGGTAAATGGAGATGCCCCAAAGAACCGTGCTTGTCCCTAATCCAACAGGCAGGAGGTTAAACTGACAAGATGTGAAAGAATCTTGAAAGCGGATATAAAACTGAATAAAAACAAATATTTGAAAAATATAAACATGCAAATACAACATTCCAGTATATTACTGTGTATTATTAGTAAGTGCATGAAATCTGTACCTTTGTTTCAGGGAGCCTATGTTTTGGGCATCGCGCCATTCGTTCTTCTATGCACTATCTTCATCGCCGTGTGTCAACTGGACGGGTCTGTCCATGGTATCAAGGCTTTCCTGATGCCGCGGTGGCACATGCTAGGTAAAATACAGGTTAGCTACAGGCTAATAAATGTTGATAGACTAGATCCCCGAACTCTTTGTCATAGAATAGTAGCACCCATATATTTTTACATTTTTGTGACGTTACAAGCCGTATGACAATAACAGAAACTTTTACCTAAGCTCTGTCATAGAATAGTAACACCGATATATGATATATTGTGTCAATAGCAGTAGGGGATGGGTGGTAGCTCATTGGTAGAACAGTATATTTTACCTAAGCTCTGTCATAGAATAGTAACACCCATATGATATATTGTGTCAATAGCAGTAGGGGACGGTTGGTAGCTCATTGGTAGAACATCGGACTTCGAAGCCAAAGGCCCCGGGATCAAATCGCATTACATGATCCCTACATCAATATTGACAAATGTTACTTTTCTGACGTGATGCACTGTCTGTACCATGGCAATGCAGTTGTCATCATTGATTTATCACTACTGGCCAGAGTTTGCAGGTTTACTGCAACACTCGGTGCTATGGATGTTGCAGCTTTCCTCCTGTTCTCATCTTACAAGCTTTGATATAAGTGAAAGAATCTTGAGAGTGGCTCTTAAACAGTATATTTCACCTGGATGTTTTCCCCGATAGACTAGAAATTTGTCACAAATGTATTGTGTTTTCAGCATCCTAGATTAATTCTAGATTTTATTTATTTATATATTTTTGTTAACAATTAAATTATGATAAATTGTCATCGATTTATGACATACACATGCACTTATGTAAGAATTATGTAAGAATTAATATGTATTTCAAGTGCCTTGCCAGGGATTTATGATGTCGTAGATAACTCAGTATTAAATAATATGAATGTTTTATGAAGTGTCTTCTATGCTACTTAGAACATTAATCAGATATAGCCTCAAGATTTATCTCCCTTGTAATAATCCCCAGTTGGTTGAAAATTGGCTTGATATTTCTTAATGTAATCTGTGGGTAGAGTTTTCAGTTATGGACCACCAAACATTTAACATTGTATCTACATTTCTATATCCATGTATATTTTATCTTTATTGTATATTTTTAAGAAAATAGATTTCTGGTCAATATAGAAAAAAAAATCCCAAACCTGTATATTGTGATTATGAAATGATTTATGAACAGGTTTAACATTTCTCGATCATATACCAGTAGATTTTACATTGCTTCGTATATGCTGTGTATATAATGCTAACAAGCGCCTGTTTTGTGTTGCCATGGATACTGAAGGTGTGGGCTGACGGGTTTCGGCTTGTGCTGACGACACTAGGCTGTGGCACAGGGGGCATCGTCATCCTGTCTGGATACGCACAGTTCAACAGTCGCTGCTTCAGGTATGACTTCAAGAAAATGGCATGCTCTCCAGTCATCGCCTATGGGTTAAATATTCCCACTGTGACGTAAAGCACTAATTCATTCATTCATTCAATACTATCCAAAATGTTGATGCAGTGTTGAAAGAGTACGTTTGGTCGAATGGTTGAGTCTTGAGTTGGAATGTCAGTTGGGAATCAAGTATTTTATGTTAAAAATGTCATAAACAGTTCAAATTTGAATGCAGCTTTCCTTTAATTCATGGCCATGTTGAAAGTGTACAAAGAATTTGGTTGAATGGTCAAGTCTTGAGTTTGAATCCCAACTGCCGTATTGGTGGAAGGTCTTGCAGAGGATACAGTTAAAGCAGCAAAAAATGAGTACTCATGGATTATGTGCACATTTATGTTCCACCAAATCCATCTGAGAAAGCCTGTTCTAAGCACTACATTTTTACCCTGGTCGTTTTCCTTCTAAGCGCCCTGGGGAGTATGCAACCTAAACTGCTACTCAAGTAGTTTTAAGGTTATCATTCACATGTCTGTACCCGCAAAATGTATATTTGTAATAGGCTATAACTGCTCCCAGTTGCCATGTATGTTATGCATTTGTCTTACAGTGGTTTTTCCTGATTGCAGTAATTCTATATGTGTGACCGTGGCCAGCATTATCACCACAACTGCTGGGGGAATTACCATGTTCGCCATAGTAGGAGTCTTCAGCCTGTCGCAGAACAGACCCATCTCAAACTTTACACTCACAAGTAAGTCTTCAGCCTGTCGCAGAACAAACCCATCTCAAACTTTACACTCACAAGTACGGTAAGCCTTCTTCAGCCTGTCACAGAACAGACTCATCTCAAACTTTGCACTCACAAGTCTTCAGCCTGTCCTAGAACAGACCCATCTCAAACTTTACACTCACAAGTTAGTCCTCAGCCTGTCGCAGAACAGACCAATCTCAAACTTTACACTCACAAGTTAGTCCTCAGCCTGTCGCAGAACAGACCCACCTCAAATTTTACACTCATAAGTTAAGTCTTAAGCCTGTCCTAGAACAGACCAATCTCAAACTTTACACTCACAAGTTTGTCTTCAGCCTGTCCCAGAACAGACCCACCTCAAACCTTACATATTTTCTCTGTCTATTTCAGACATAGACTTTGGTTTTGTTATTTTCCCGGCGGCCAGCTCGTTGTTCACGGTGCCATCACTGTGGTCGGTGGTGCTTTACCTGACGCTGTTCCTGGCGGGGCTGGGCTCCCAGGTGGTGCTGCTCCACAACATCCACTCCGAGGTCAACTGGAAGCTGCAGCTGGAGACACAGCCCAAACGTCTCGTGTCTCTCGTGGTCATCGCCGTCATCTTGCTGACTCTCGGACTCGTCACCATGTCTCAGGTACAGTCAGGAAACTGTTAACCCTCTCCCTGCTGGCTTATGCACATACTCTGCTGTTTAGGGCATTTCCAGTTGCCTGCAGCAGGGAGAGGGTTAAAATATATAACTGTTCAGAAATAGGATGAATTGCAATTATTAGAATAGGTAAATAAGAGGAAGATCCAAATACATAAAAATAAATATGAGCATAAAACATAATTGCAATTGTAGGTGTAGTATGTAATATCGTTTCTTCTCTCCATTCTCTGAATATTCAATAACATTCATTTAAAGAATTCAATAATGTAAAAGTATGGGATTTTTTCTATTTATGTTTTCTTTGTTCAATATTATTTTCTATACAATTAATTTCATTTAAAACTTTCAAAATTATTTTGTTAAAAATTACATTAAAATATATAATAGTCTTCTGTAATAAATGAAATAGCAAAGTTTAACTGGGTGGGATATTCACTATTTATACTCAACAAAATAAATTAAGGTCAAGTAGCATTTGGGGGCATATTAATTAACTTTACATTATTTCAACAATGAAGAATTTCCAGGTACTCTTCAAGAACTTGCAGACAAATTGTAAGATGACAGGCACCAGATTTCTCAATTGAGTTCCGAAATTTTGTAGAATTAAATGCTTCCCCATAAAATAACTACCGGCCCTTAATTAATTTTGTTGAGTATATATAAAATGCTCCTACTCATCTCGGCCAGAGGTGTTATCTTCTTGGCTCATATGGTGGGGTAATACTTGCATCTAGACAACTTGGGTTAGAATCCCAGAAACGATACAATCCTGGGTATCGTTTCACAAAGCTCTCTTATCTACTAAGAGACCATAGCGCTATCTTAGCAGTGCATTAGCTATCGTCAAAGAGAGCGCTATGGTCCCTTAGTGGATAAGAGAGCTTCGTGAAAGGATACCCTGTTCCAAAGATTAACCATCCCTTTCTTCTCCTGGGTTTCAGGCTGGTTTGTACGTGGTGCAGCTAATGGATAAGTATGTATACAAGCTGGCCATACCCAGCATATGTCTGCTGGAGACCGTGGTGGTCATGTGGTTCTACGGTGTCCGCAGATTCGCCAGTCGGATCTCCGACATGACGGGGAAGACCGAGAGCCCGTGCATGAGATACATGTGGAAGTTCGGAACGCCGCTGTTTTTAGTGGTACGTACACATATCTATTTCTGATTGGTCTTGACGCTATGACTCCACAGTCCAAATTCCCGAAGGGAAATTGCTGAAAGTCCAAATATGACACTCAGAGAGCTTGTATATTAAATGGATGTTGTGCAATAAGAAGTTGACTGTTTGATACTTAATATTATTCTAGGTCTGTTTCATTTAAATTATTAATATGTACAAGCTTATCCATGTATTTAATTTGCTGTTTGTGTCAATCGTCTTGCTTCTATATTGTCCACTGTAATCATCGGACATAGCATCATGAGAAATACTGTTAACATTTCTATTGTCATACCTGGAACCTAATTATAGATGATGTCACTTCAAATATTGTCATCATTGATGTCTTTCAGGCAGTGCTAATCGTGTCGATGCTGGATCGGGAGACGTTCAGGACGCCCCGAGGTGTTGAGACACCTCCGCCGTGGGTCGTGGGAGTTGGGTGGATAGTGACCTTCATTCCCATCCTGGTCTGTGCTGGAGTTGGACTCTTCTACTTCCATTCCTTTACGGGAACCTTCAGAGTGGTGAGTTACCTCCCTTTGTGTATTCCATTACGTGATTTATGTGGACTGTAAATTTAAAGGCATATGATAATATCACAGATATTTATGCTTGTTTTAGACTAGTTGTTAGCTATAACTGAAAAGTACATT
>JAUTBQ010084647.1:0-16445 GCA_032361185.1 Lepetodrilus ovalis
CTTTTTTGATCAATATTTCACCATTTTCATAGTTCTCTCCAATAGGTCGAACACTAAATCCTTTTGGCACTTCCTCTTTTATAATAATTTCATTACCATCTACTTCAACATTTTCTATAGGTATAAGTGTATCAGTTCCAGCACTCATAAGTGAGCCTGTAAATGTCTTGATGCATTGTCCACCAACCACTTCTTGGTAATTATCACTTCCAGCTGGTAAACTTCCCTCTATTCTTATACGACCCATTGCTTGATCATCGTATTTGATAGCATAACCATCCATTGCAGATGTTGGAAATTCTGGTGAATTGTGATCTGCTACGATATCACAAGAGAGTGTATACCCCAATGAATCAGCTAAAAAAACTTTCTCTGTTTTATTTGGCTCATCAAAACTTTGATGCAACTTCTTTACCGAATCTGTATATGACATAAATTCCATCTAAACTCCTAACAATCCGCTATTTGGAAGAGCTGTACTTCTATCTTTTGCATAAACTCTTTTACCTTCAATAATATCATATTTCCATATCGGAGCTGATGCTTTAAAATCCTCAACAAACTCATTAATCATCGCCAATCCAACCTTTCTCTGAGGAGATAAAACACCTGCGATATATGAACTCTGATGATTTAAAACATCACCTTTTGAGTGAGCCATAAAAATATAAGCAGTCTGTTCTCTAGCTTTTTTCTGCCATTCATCAAACCATTTGTTTAAAATAGGTTCATATATATCAAAACTAAGACCTTCAATTCCATTTTCATCTCTTACAATTCCGATAAAATTTATCAAAGCACCATAATTTTTATCTCTACTTTTCTCATACCAACTATTTGTTATCTTCTCAACAGGCAGTGAACCTTCATATAACTCTAACATTCACCCTCCACATACTGGTGGTAAAAGTGAGATCTTATCTCGTGATAAAAGTGGTATATTTAAGTGAGTTACCAACTCATCATTTACAGCTATTGCACAGCTCTTTAGCCACTCTTGTAACTCTTTATCATCTTTAAACTCTTCTTTTAACTCTGAAAGATTTGCTATATCTACTTCTATATTTTCTCGCTCTATTGGACCTAAAAATTCTACTATTGCCATACATTCCCTTTATAATTTGTGCCATTATACCTAATCAACTGTTTATAATATACAAAGTTGAATTATAAATATATTATAATAATATCTATAACTAATAAAGGTTTAATGTGAAAAAACTAATATCTCTGTCAATTTTAACTCTATTTATCATCATACAATCTGCATCATCAAACGTGTACCACTTAAAAGTATTAAGCGATAAAGTACCAGATCTTTCCAACATAGAAGCTTTTGGATCTGATATAGGCGATAATTGGAATACAAACAATGAAAAAGCTATTATACTTAGTTACTGGATAGATCAATTAACATCTTATACTGAACCTTTATACTTTTCAAGACAATGGGCAGATCCTATCGCATTTTTAAACAGTAATGAGTTTGGAATGTGTAGTGATTTAACTCTTCTTATGAATGCTATGGGAGAGGGAGCATTTGGCTTTACAGGACGCCGTCATGAGCTTAGTGAACTTAATATTCCCATCCAACATACAGTACCAGAAATTGAGTATGATGGAACTCTACATCTACTTGATCCATCTTTTGGATTTGCCTATGGACATTATGACAATGGTATAGTTACATCTATGCAAGACTATGCTCTAAATCCTTACTATGGAAGATTCAATACACCTTCCGCACTTACACGAGATAGTGATGGTGATGGTTTTATAAAAGCATGGTTGAGTGCTGATATCTTTGGTTGGTCAATAGATAGATTTCGTTACGATGAGTACTCACCTGATCTTACATGGATAGAGAAAAAAACAGAGGGATATTACGGTGTTCATAAGTTTGATATCAGTATAGAAGATTATGAATACTACACAAGATACTGGAGTCACCTTGACGGTTTAGCAGGATTTAATCCACATGACTTTTTTTGGCCTCACTACAACTATAGCAATATTAATGATTATAGCTGGAATGATGTTGATTTTCAAAAGGGTGAACATAGAGGAAATGGACTTTGGGTTTATGCACCCAATTTAACAGATAGTAGCTCATATGAATCAAGTACTATGGTAAGTGTTGAAAACGGTACTATTTACCCAACTGCATTGAACCAAGAGGGAGAGATTGTCTTTAAAGTTGATGCAGCCAATTTTGTAACTGGTGTTTTACTGGAAGCAGATATAAAAAGAACTACTGCAAATGATAGCATCATCATAGAAGCATCATCTAGTGGTGGTAACTACTGGTTTCCTGTGTGGAATAATGAAAATATAGGTGATATTAACATACAAAAAAATATATCAAATATGATAAAAGGAACTTTACAAAGCCAAGATCTTCGTCATGTTACAGACTTCTTGGTTCGTGTAAGACTAACAAATACATCAGGTCTTACTGGAGCTGGATTAAGCTCTATAAAACTTTCAACTATTACTATGCTTGGAAAATCATCACTTCCAAAGTTGATGCTAGGAAGCAATGAGATTAGTATAGGTGAAGCTAACAATCATTCTATCTATCAAACAAAATCTCTAAATCCTGTTTTGACAAAACTTGAAAATGGAATAAATGATAAAATATCATGGGAAAATAGTGAGGCTTGGAAACTTTATGCAAAAGATTATGCAAATCTAACAGCTCTTAATAATTTTGGAAACTTATATAGTGGTTTACAAAAAAGTACTTGGGAATTAGGTTGGGTTACTTATGAGTTAGACGCACCAAGAGATATAAAAAAAGCTAGACTTGGTGGCTCATTTATAGTAAGAAAAAATACCCCAGATAATTTCACCATAAAGTACCGAGTTTTTGATGGTGCTTGGGGTGCTTGGCAAGATGTGGCTACATACGACTGGAATACTAGAAACAATAACGACAATAGAGAAAATCAGACACATTTCCAAGAGTGGGATATCGCACAAGCAAATGTAAGAAAAGTACAATTTAAAACAGAAATTTTCAATTATGCACATCTTGAAGCACTACATATGGAAATAGATTATGAAGCAAAAGTAACACCACAAAAACCTCTATATATCACATATAACTGGACTGAGTATTATGAAGATGCAAATGGTCACTTACCTACAAATGCAAATGGCGGAGTTACAAGAACTTTTAAACAAAAGATAACAGAACTACCTCATAAGTTTAAAATAAATACAGGGGGAGATATACAACCTCGTATGAATTGGGTTAGTATGAATTTAGAAGGAAATGAAGATCCCATAAATCATGCACCTATTGGTTACTCTGATGGGGTAGATAAAGGAAATATAGACTTTATCCCTATGATAAATTATGACATAGGAGATATTATCTCTATTGGTAAATCAATCACACTATCAACTCCACCAACATCAGGAACAAAAGAACAGTTAATAGATGGAAGAATTGTTGCTGCATCAAATGGAGAAAGAGGAAATATAGGTGGTGGAAAAGTTGAAGTACAAAATGATGCAGATGATATTGTCAAGTTTAATAGTGGATTTGGAACACTTGAAATAATCATAGATTTAGGATCTATAAAAACAGTTGGTGGAGTTAGAATTGATTCATTTAAAGATGAGTTGGGTGACTATTTTCCTGAGTCTATATCTGTAGAGACTGCTACAAACAACAACTTTATACAAAGAGCTACTGATGCACATCATAGTGCAAAATATGCCCATAACCTCTGGCCAGTAGCTTGGTCACTTCCAAATCAAGCAGATTCTCCGATTATTGGTCGTTTTCCAAATCATGGATTATTGTCAAACTATACTTTTATACCTTTTGCAGCACAAGTAGAAGCAAGGTATATCAAAATCAAAGTAAATGAGCAAAACTGGGCTGGTGCTGCAAAAGGAGTAATACTTTCAGAAGTACACGTTTATGATAAGCTAATCGCAAATCTATGGACACCAAAACTAAAACATGCTGATCCTGTTGTTATCGTTGATCCTGTGATTTCTACAGTTGAACTAGAAGCAGAATCAGGAACACTATCAGCCCCAATGGCTACAAGAGATGATAATGATGCATTTAATAACCAATATATAACAACTGATTACGGAAGTGGTTTGGTAACTTATACATTTACAGTTGCTAGTGCTGGTACATATAAGATATGGGGAAGACACATTGCTCCAAATGTTGCTTCAGACTCATTTTTTGTGAAGATTGATGCAAATGCTGAGAGTATTTGGGATATACAAAATTCAAACAACTGGAAATGGAACCAGATAAATTCAAGAGCATTGGGTGGTATAAAAAGTTTTCAACTCACGGCTGGGGAGCATACTCTTACTATAAGAGGAAGAGAGAGTGGAAGCAAACTTGATAAAATTATTATCACAAATGATGATGCATATATACCAGCAAACCCTCCTCAAGAACCAGGACATGAGACAGTAGAACTAGAAGCAGAATCAGCACAACTATCTGCACCAATGAAGTCACAAGATGACAATGATGCATATAACAACCAATATATCACAACAAACTACGGAAGTGGATCTGCATCATATACATTTACAGTTGCAACTGCTGGTACATATAAGATATGGGGACGACACATTGCTCCAAATGCTGCGGCAGATTCATTTTTTATAAAAATGGATGCAAATGCTGAAGATATCTGGGATATGCCAAACTCAAACAACTGGGAATGGAGCCAAATAAGTTCAAGAGTTTTAGGTGGTATAAAAAGTTTCCAACTCACAGCCGGAGAACACACTTTTACAATAAGAGGAAGAGAAGCTGGATGTAAACTTGATAAAATTTTTATCACAAACGATAATGCATTTGCACCTGAAAATCCACCAAATAATGAGGAAGTACTTGAACTAGAAGCAGAAAATGCAACACTCCAAGAGCCAATGGTTTCAAGAGATGATGCAGCGGCTTCAAACTTAAAATATATTGTAACTGATTATGGTTCAGGTAGTGCTAGTTTTGTATTTAATGTAACTAGAGCAGGAGTTTATAAACTAGAGGGAAGATATATAGCTCCAAATGCTACATCAGATTCATTTTTTGTAAAGATGGATGATGCAAATGAAGATGTATGGGATCTTAGACCAAATACAAATGTTTGGAATACACAAAATATATCTGGTAGAGTTCAAGGTGGTGAATTTACTTATAACTTGACCGTAGGAGAACATACATTTACACTAAGAGGAAGAGAAGGCGGATGCAAACTTGATAAGTTAACCCTTATCAAACAATAAGATCAATAGCCTCTTTTGCACCCATTGGGAGAGAGATCTCTCCGTGAGGTATATCAGTATCTCTAGGGTTAACACGAATAAGTTTTGCATCATATCTAGAAATAATATCTTCTGAGAAATAACGAATAGTTGGAATGGCCAAACCTGCTCCAAACTCTAAAATAGCTATTTTATAATTATTTTTATGTGCATTATCTAGCCAGTTTTGAAGCTGTAAATTTTGAGTATCAGTTGTATCACTTATCCAACCCCAATCTCCAAACATAAGTATATTTGGACGAGCTATACAACCACAGTTTAAACAAGTTGGTAATTCTGAAGTTGCACTAAATGTCTGCTCATCTATCTCAATATAAGTTCCATTATCTTTCCATATCTGATTTGTACAATTATCTCGACATTGAAAATGCTCTATTGAGCCGTGAACTTCTGCAATCTTTGAATCGTTAAACCCAGCCTTTTGAAACTGTCCATCTACATTTGAGGTAAATACAAAATATCCACCCTTTTTACTCTCTCCAAGCTCCAAAAGTTTTCTAAATCCATCGTGAGGAATTGTTTGTCTATAAAGATTTAAGCGATGACCATAAAATGCCCATGCAAGTTCAGGCTCATCTTCAAACCATCTAGGATTTGCCATCTCTTCAAAACGATATCCCAAATCTTTTATAACAGGATAAGCTTTCCAAAAACCCTCAACTCCACGAAAATCAGGCAGACCACTATCTACACCCATACCAGCTCCAGCGGTAATAAGAATTGCATCAGAGTCATCAATAATTTGTTTTGCTTTGTTTATCATAAGGGTATTATATGCTATAATCATTTAAAATTATAAAGGTGTGTTGTTGCTATTTGGTAAGATTGACTATATAAACTTAGCACCTTTTCATGTATTTTTAAAACAAAATATTAAAAGCTCTCAACTTAAACAATCAATCGAATATAAAAAAAGTTTTCCAGCAGATATAAATAAAAAATTTAAATCACGACAAATTGATGCGGCTTTTATCTCTAGTATAGAGAGTAAACGAGGAAATTTCAGATCTCTTGATGCAGGTATTGTGGCGAAAAATGAAGTTAAAAGTGTACTTGTAAAAGCTGGTTCATATAAAGCTGATTCTCACTCTGCTACATCAAATGCTTTGGCAAAAGTTTTGGGAATTGATGGGGAAGTTATCATCGGAGATAAAGCTCTAAAACTATATTTACAAAATCCAGATATTTACATTGATCTAGCAAAAAGTTGGAATGACAAGCATGGGTTACCATTTGTTTTTGCTCGTTTTTGTGTAAATAGAAATTATAAATTTTATAAAAGGCTTATTGATCAGTTTTTAAAGAAAAATCATAAAATACCTCAATACATTTTGATAAAATATGCAAAACGATCAAACATAAGTCAGAAAGATATAAAAGAGTATCTAAAACTTATTAGCTACAATATCAACACAAAATCTAAAAAAAGTCTAAAATTATTTTTAAAGGATGCCCAATGATGCCCCAAGAGATCGCCAAGTTTGAGCAAGTAAGAGTTCAAGCTAGATCATATCTTTGTTTATTGCTAAGCAGAAGTATTCCAAACAATCTGCCAGATCCAAATCTTGATATTATTATTGATAACCTAAAGATTATTACAAAAGAGAGAATTAAAGTTGATGTTTTATATGTATTAGATGCAAAAGGTAACCAAGTATCATCAAATATATCTTTAAACAAAAATATAAGTAAAATAGAACCAGGAGATCAGCATAGCACAAGAGCCTATTACTTTAGAGCTATAAAAGAGAGAAAATGCATCATAACAAATCCTTACCCTTCATCATTGACAAATGAGTTAACAATAACTGCTTCATACCCAATATACGATCAAAAAAGAGAGTTAAAATACATTGTCTGTATGGATATCTCGCTACACGATCTACTAAATTTTGCACAGCCAACATCTATAGATACAATTTTTGGTTATACTAGTAAAATCATATACTCTATATTTTCTCTTGCACTTTTAGCAGTTGCTTTTATGCTATTTTTCAATGGAATTGCTAGTATCTTTACTCATGGGATTGAGATAGGAAAAATTGAAATCAAAGAGATGTTTGAGTCCACTATTTTGCTCACCCTTGCTTTGGCAATATTTGATCTTGTTAAAACTATATTTGAAGAGGAAGTGCTAGGAAGACACGATAATCAGTCAAAAGACATTCATAGAACCATGATTAAATTTTTAGGTTCTATTATCATTGCTCTATCTATTGAAGCATTGATGCTTGTATTTAAGTTTGCATTGATTGATCCAGAGAAAATCATACATGCTGTTTACATTTTAGGTGGTGTTGGAGTTTTATTGTTAGGGTTATCTCTATATCTAAAAGCTACAGAAAATAGAGATGATAAATGTTAGAACATTTCTTTAGCTGTCCATATTGTTGGGAGCAAATATCTATGCTTTTAGACCCAGATATGAGCGAGGAAGCCTATGTTGAAGATTGTCAGATTTGTTGTAATCCGATAGAAATTGAGTTTGTCATAATTGATGATAAACTTATAAGGTTTATGGCTATAAAAATTCAGTAGTTATATAAATTTATCTTCAATAAAGCCACTCATAGTTGTTTGAATTGTCTTAGTATAAAAAACCAAATAGCCAAAGTGGTATTTTATTGCCAAATCCACTCTCTAAATCATCGGCTACAACAAATGAGTTTTCTATATCTTTAATTTGTTGAAAGCTTTTATTTTTACCACCTATTTCAAATAGATATTTGTCATCTATCAAAAAGTCACCTTTTGCTGGTATAGATACCTTATGTGATAATTGTAGTTGATTTGCAAAAAAAGTTTCTCGTAAAGTACCTATTTTGGATTCTTTGCAGTAGGTATGGCTTAGGTTTGTGTTATTAAGATATATTTTATCAGGCTTTAAAAAGATATTGTCACCTTTTGTATTTGAGCGAAAAATATTTAAAATTTTTCCACGATAGAGGTAGTTTAGGTACAGATAGAGTGTATCCCTATCTGTACCTATTTTTGAGCTTAACTCTTTTATATTTAATTTAAATGGTTCAGATTTACAGATAAGTTTTACAAGTTTTTTGAGATTGATAATTTTTTCATATTTTATAGTAAAAAGTGAGGGTATATCAGTTTCTATAACTGTGTTTACCGTCTCTTTTAGCTTGATGCCATAGGTGCTTTGTTCTTGAAAATAAAAAGGATAAAATCCATAAGAGATATACTCTTTCCAATACTCTAAAGGCTTTAATACCTTACTCATCTCATATGCTATGTCTTGGTGGTTTTTTACAATATCTTCTACAGAGTATAATGGTAAAGTTTTGGATAATTTTATCTCCAAAAACTCTCTATACGAAAGTCCATGCAGATGATATAAAACAGCTCTTCTGCTCAAATCTGCCTTTGCATGTTCAAGTTCTATTGCTGATGAACCTGAAAAGATAACTTTTAAAGTGAGCATATCATATATTTGTTTTAACTCTTTTTCAAAGTTTTTATACTTATGTATCTCATCAATCGCAAGTACCTCTCCACCCAAAGCAGAAAAATCTTTAGCAATTTCAAGAAGTGAACTCTCCAACACATCTAAACTATCAGCCGATATATAAAGCTTTTTGGAGATAGAGATATCTAAACTGTCAAGGTACTGCAAGATATATGTTGTTTTGCCAACACCTCTTGCTCCTATGATGCCTATAAGTTTATCTTCATGGTTTATCTTATCCCAAATATATCTTTTATAGGTGATTTTTTGGTTTTGCAAATATAGTAAAAAGTTTTGTTGAAGTTGTTCTATCATGCTGTTATCCTAATAACAAATTTAGGTATTTTAGCATGTTTAGGTTATAAACTACATATATTTTATTATTTATTAGGTTGTAACCTAATTTTTGTAGATTTTAGAAGTTGTTAAAATTTGGGAAACATTCCCAAATCTTAACATGAGGTTATTTTATGTAGTCACTTGTTGCATGAAAACCAATTGCATTAGTACCATTATTACCATATGAAATACTATATAGTAAAACTGTATTACTAGCATCTTGGTCTTTTATAGCGACAGCATCTGGAAGTTCACCGATTGTTCCTTTTACTGAAGAGCCACTAATAGCAACATTTCCATCCCTTTTAATCTCTCCTGTTATCCAAGCTAATTGATTAAAACCAGCAAGAGTAATAAGTGTACTTGTAAACTCTCTTGATGAACCTTTTAGCTCATTAACTTGTCCACGAATTGCATCTTCAGGATAATTCTCTTCAACATTCGCATCATAGTATAAAACACTATTTCTAACAACATTGTCATTTTGATTATTTACAAGTTTTAGTGCATGTTCAAACTGTTTTAGAGTTGGTAAGTGAATAGTTGTATTTGCCTCAACAATTTGTGAATTATCCATTATGTATGCTGCTTCAAACGCATACATACCAATCATTTTATCACCAGTTTGTTCGAAACTTACTTTACTGAGGTCAATTCCTGATAAATCAAGGTTACTATAACCTGATGCAGAATCTCCTGTTAAGTATTGGAAATGGCTTGTCATAAAAGTTTCACTTATATCTGCTGATGTTAGAATTAAAGGTGAGTCTGATATCTTTCTCGCTTCATACTTACTCATCCAAAAACCACCATTTCCATCGATAGCAGGAACATAAGTAAATCCACCTTTTTCCATCTCTATGCCTTTTGGAGTTTTATATATCCAAGGATAAAAATCTTTTTGATCTAATGGATCAGTACCTTTATCAGTTTCAGGTTTATTTGGTCTTTTATCATAATCACTATCATTTAAATGGTCAAGTGCATCAATTAAATCATCTGGATCTGTAAAACTATGTTTATGAATATTTGCAGCTTCTTTATTTCCCCAATCACCAATAGAAATAGGCTTATCTAAATCAAGTATGCCATCTTTTATAGTATATTGTTTATTCCCAGCTGTTATAACTTTCCCACTAGTAGGAGCAGGGTCAATATCATCTTCATAAGTACCAACAACCTCTATACCATCAGTAACACCATCTTTATCGGTGTCAGCACTTGTTGGATCTGTTCCTATTTTAACTTCAAGACCATCATCCAGTCCATCATCATCTGTATCAGGATCATCTTTTTTAGTTCCAATTTTTTCTTCTTCTTCATTTGTAAGTCCATCACCATCGTCGTCATCAGTTGGATTCGGTTCATCAACAGCACCTGATTCAGTTTTATTTTGATCTGCACCGCCAAAATATGCTCTATCATCTATACATCCAGCAAATGTCATGAGATATGCACTTGCTATGATTGATGCTAGTGTGGTATTTAGTATAGTTTTCATTATAGTTCTCCTCTCTTATTTATCTCTTGTGGGTAAGTTAGTTGAACTTCAATTCTTCTATTTAATGCCATACCCTCTTTTGTTTTATTTGTAGCCATAGGTTCGCTCTCACCTTTACCTTCTGTTGAAAGTCTTGACGAGCTAACACCAAGTTCTATAAGGGCATCTCTTACGCTTTTTGCTCTCTTTTTTGAAAGTATCATATTGTAATTGTCAGAACCTCTAAAATCAGTATGTCCAAGAATATGAATAAGACTACCTTTATTTGTAACCAAGAAATCAGCAAATTTTTCTACAAGTGACTGTGAAAAGTCTGTAATTATAGCTTTATCAGTCTCAAAGTGAATTCTTAAGTTTGCTTTTATTGGGCAACCTTTTGTATCTACTGAGAAGTCACAAGGTGTATTTGGACACTGATCAACACTATCTTCAACACCATCACGATCTCTATCTGGTAAATCAGTTTTTACTGGACATTCATTGTTATCAAATGATACTGGTGCAGATTCTCTTATAATCTTTTGAGGTTTTGGGGTAGGAAGTGGACAACCTGAACCATCAACTGCTGTACCTTTTGGTGTATTTGGACATTTATCCAACCTATCCATAACACCATCACCATCGCTATCTTTGATTATCAACTTTGGTGCTGGTGGTATTGGAACCGCTCCAAAAGGAATTCCTAGTCCAACAACTGTGATAATCTCATTGTTCTCTTCATTGTCACCACCGATAATCTGAAGAAGTTTTGCCTCTGCACGAAGAACAAGATTGTTGCTTGGTATCTTATAAGCTATACCAACACCACCTTGCATAAACGGATGACTCTCAAACTTCCCATTTTTTAATTTTAAATTTTTTAAGTCTCTCTCGTCTGATACATTTTCATAACCAATACCAGCTAAAAGGTACGGATAAAAATCTGACTGAGTAGATTTAAACTCATAAACACCGTTTATAGAAGCTTTTAAAAGTGAAGTTGCCTCATCTGCTGTACCGATATTTTTAAAATCAACCTCATCCTCTTTGATAGATACATATTCTAAATCAAATCTTGGACTAAGTCCTGCTCTATTTTTTTGAATTGTAAAACCAAAAGTTCCATTTTCTAAATTGATGCTATCTTCATTTTCAATAGAAGTCACACCGCCGTTTACTCCAAATTCCCAAGCTTTATCAACCCCAAAAAGCAAGGTTGATGCAAGTAATGAACTCAATAATAATCTTTTCATACATACTCCTAGTAATGTAATTTCATGTATATTACAATAATTTAAGTTAAAAAAAGATTGATTTATGTAAAATATTTCAAGTTTTTTTTACTTAATATAAGATATTTATTAAAAACTTGACAATAATTTTTTATTTAAGTTTGGAGTAAGTAATACCTCTCTATCTGGAAATTGGGATTTATTAAATGTCTCTTGCCTTTTTGCCAACTGTGCTGTATGTGTTGCAATTAAGTCTACAAGATCTAGTTTATTTATTTTTGCATCTAAGTAATCTAATGTCTCTTTAAGCCCAATAGCACCCATCGGTTGTGGTGTTCGACCATATCTTTTTTCTAACTCATATACCTCTTCAATAAGTCCGTTTTTTACCATTTTTTCAGTTCTATTTTTAATTCTATCTCTAAGTATTTCTCTATCCGTGCTAATATCAAATATTTTGATCTCTTCAATGAGAGGTTTTGGTCTGTTTTTTGAAAAGTATTCTGATGCACTTTGACCAGTTTCAAGATAAACTTCATACCATTTTTCTATTCTAAAACTATCATTTTCTGAGATCTTTGATGCATAACTAGGATCGATTTTTTCTAGTTTTTTATATGCAGTATGAAGATCAAAAAGGATTGAGTTTAGCTCTATTTTATTTTCTGGTGAGAGTTCTATTTTATTTGAGAGACCAGTTATCATTGACTTTAAATAAAAACTCGTACCACCAACTATGATAAGATTTTTACCCTCTTTTTCAGATTCTTGTTTTGCTTTTTTATAGATATCTAAAAAAGTAGCCACAGAAAAATGCTCATTTATATAAAGCTCATCAACTCCAAAATGCTTTATACCCATTCGCTCTTTTATTGTAGGTTTTGCGGATACGATATCTACCTCTTTATAGACACTTAATGAGTCCAAAGACAATATATTTGCACCAACTTCACTAGCCAATTCGATAGATAAAGCAGTTTTACCTGATGCAGTTGGTCCAAGTATTGCTATTTGTTTCAATTAAAAATCGTCGAAATTTAGACTATCTTTTGCATAGTTAGAAACATTACTCTCAAAAAAGTTACTCTTTATATCATTGATATTTAGGTGTTTTGTTACCAAAGTTTGTAAATATGTAGTTTTACTATCAGGAAAGATTTTATCTAATCCAATCATTTTAAGTCTTTCATTTGCATAATTATGAACAGTTTGCTCCATAAGCTCTTCAGTAAGCCCCATAATAGGGTAACTTTTCAAAAGGTACTTACCATACTCTAACTCAATATCAACAGCTTCTTGAATCATTTTATATGCTTTGTCAACTACTTTTGTATCGATATTGTTCTCTTTTTGTATAGTTTTAAATATATTTGCAAATAGTGGTAAATGTGTATTTAACTCATCTCTAGCGATAAACTTTATCATATCTCTAGCTCCTGGTACTTTATCACCAAGTGTATAAATATATGAAAAACCTAGTAGAAAATAGATCCCTTCCAAATTTACACTCGCCATTGCAGAAAGCAACATCTCATCTGATGTCGTACCGTCTATATAACTAGCAAACTGCTCTGCAATTCTATGATTTTTTCTGTTTAGTGCATCATCGTGTTTGTATAAGTTAAAAACCTCATCAGAGTTACCACATGCATCAAGAAGTACAGCATAAGATTTTGAGTGATTTACCTCTTGCATAATTTGAACACTTAGTACTGATTTTATAAGTCTGTTGTTTGCTAATCTTCTAAAATCACTTAAATACTCCTCTTGTGCAGAGTCATTAAAACTAAGTTGTGCAAATGTCAGCTTATAAATAGACTGTTCGTTGTCAGTTAGTTGCGAAAAGTTTTTCTTCTCACTTATGGTATTTACCTCTGAAGGGAACCAAGTGTTTGCATTCATAAGATCATATATGTGTGTATCCCATCTATACTTTGAACGATTAAAGTCCACAAATCCAGAAGGACTCCCACCAAATATCTTCTCATCTAAGATCTCTTCACCATTTGGATTGTAATAATTTGTTGATTTCAATAAATATCCTTACTTATATTTTTTTAAATAAAAACGATATTTTTTCCTTGGAGACTTCACGATAGGAACTGTCCCAGTATTTTCAAAAATATCATATCCGAGCTTTAAATTTACCCAAAATTTATACCACTTACTTGACTGATGCACATACATATTTTCACTTGTCATCCTGAAAGGAAATATATGAACATTAAAACTACTACGACTTGCCATAAGATAAGCATGTGCCATTTTATAAATTTCCTCAATCTGATCATTACCCATGGCATAACACCCAGTTGAACTACACTTACCGTGTACCATCAAGTATGAACCTGTTCGACCATGATTTTTATCGTATCTGTTTGGAAAACCTAAGTTAAATGCAAGATGATATCTACTATTTGGCTTTAGCTGTCCTCTACTAACTTTATAAAAGCCCTCAGGTGCTTGTTTGTCACCCTGCTTTAGTTTTGGACCTAGATTTCCAGAGTATGCACATATAGAAAATGTCTTACAAAGCCTAAACTTACCCATTTGATTTGACTTTACCCACAGCTCTAGCTCTTGCTCTTCTTTAAAGATTCGAATAAAAATAGCATCACCAACTCTTGCATCAATATCTCTCAAACTCTGATCCAAACTTTTTATAGGCTTACAAGTTTCATTTTTTCCAATTTTTCCAATTTTACACTCTTTTTTAACAACTTGCTTCTTCGGAGCAGAACAAGATGAAACAAACAGTAACATAAAGGAGAAAAAAACAACTCGAATATAAATCATCCTAGAATTCTATCAAAGCATTGGATATAATAAGATAAAAATAGAGATTTAATATGGTAAATGAACTTTTAACCACAAGAAATAACATTTTTCTTGATATCACACTTTTTACCTATATATTTTTACCACTTATACAAGTTGTATCGATCTACTTTGCCAAAGCAGGAAACTACGACTTGCATAAACGAATCCAGATAATAATGCTATGTTTTTTTATAGTTCTTACCCTTATAACACCAATGGATATCAATACGATTAAAAAAATAGTACAACAAAGTTCATTTAACGGCACAATACAGCTTTACACTGTTTTTACTCTATACTTAATCACAATTATTACCACAATGGTTTTATGGTTTTGGCTCACTATAAAGTCATATGACAGATACCCCATACATTTTAAATTTGACCATAAAAGATGGGGTAAGATAGTGTTTTTTGGTATATGCCTGACATCGATGTTGGGGATATTACTTTACTGGATGCTTTCAGTTTTCTAATTATTTCACAAAAGTATGTTATTATACGAAAAAAGTAAAGGATTTTTTATGAAAATAGCAAAAATATTACTAAGTGTAGCAGTATTCGCATTTGTTGGATGTGGTGGAACTGGTGATGGAACTGGACAAGCTGCTGCTGGTTTGCCAAATGGAGGAATGCTTGAAATACCACAAAATAATCAAGGACAAGAGTCTTCAAATCAACAAACAACAATTGATGGTCTTTGGTATCTATTTTATGACCAAACTACAAATGGAAAAATAGACATAAGAAACTTTAGTGAACTACTAGAGTTAGATACTAGCGGGAACATGTATGATGCATCAAATTCACAAAAAAGAAAAATAGCAACTTATAAATATATATCAAATTCACAAATAGAACTAACTGGTAGCAATAATGCTAAAAATACTATCCAATTTAAAGATGTAGCAAATGAAGAGGGTAACTGCTTTTATACTCTTCGAACATTTGGTCAACAAACTCGAAATGAACTATGGTGTAAAAAACCAGGGACAGGAGGGGGAAGTAATCAGCAAGGATCAACACAAGGTGGGGACACAAGACCTGCTGGCAATTTACAACTCTCTGGAATGCAAGTAGATTTACGGGAATATTTATATCCAAATAATACACTAGCAAATAACGGAACTACCTCAGAAAACATTCACAACTATGAAAAGCAACAAGATGGGCAACTTGTTTATAATGGATCTGTAATAAAAACTTACAAAAAAGTTTTTGACCCACAAAATAATGAGATAATTCAAGAGTATATAAACAATAGCTTACAAGCAAAAAAGGAAGATGTCATATATGCTAATAAAATAGATTCGTATTCTGGTCTAGCACGTGAATCTTACCCAAGACAAATACAAAGAAATTCTCTTATTACCGAAGTATCTGATAATGGCATAGACTTAAGATGTGTGGTACAAGATATAATAGCAGGTACAGACTTATCTAGTGAAATACCTGTAGCTATACAAGATCACTTAAAAAGTAAAGTAACTGGATCAACTTTTAAAGATGATCAATTTAAATATACAAACAATATCGTACATATAAGATGTGGTACAACAAATGGTGCAACGATTGATAGCTACAATGTAGTAAATTATGGTGAAGTTTTATCAGTTTATAACTATGCAGATAATACATCAAGATATGAAATTTTAGACAAATATAGTATTGCTCATCAATAATGAAAAATACACTCCTAAGCCTGATAGCCCTATTCATACTATCAGGCTGTGAAGACATATACTTAGACGATGAAGAGACAAATACAGATAGTAATATAAGTGTTCATAATGGACAA
>JAUTBQ010084758.1:0-16441 GCA_032361185.1 Lepetodrilus ovalis
TCTTAGCTAATACACAAATATATGGTAAAAACACTCATTATATGTAATAAAAACAACTATATTAAATATCTTAATGTAAATAGCAAATTAAAAAAAATATCAACAAAAACGCTGTTTGCGCATGCGCAGTATGGTAATTTGCATAATTTCTATTGAAATACTATATTAACAACTTAAAATTCACATAATAAAATAATAATTATTTGTTGTTTTTCCTTTAAATAGGATATTTAAAGAAATATACGATTTTCGAGTTTGCGCATGCGCAGAACGTGCCACACCAAAATTTCAGCTTGGCACTATATCCAAAAAAATCCAAAAACACGAGTTCTATCTTCTGTCCAAATTTCATGCTTTTACCACAATTTGAACAATTTTTCGACTATGCCGCCCCACTACCTAGGATTAAATCGAACAGAGGTAATGACATAAAGAGCCACTAAGCGTTAATGATAAATAACACTGATGGATGAACACATACATTTGCACGTAGGAACCGTTTGAAAAATAATTTCCTTACAAAAAAATGCTGAAAAGTACGTCCAGGAAAAAACACGAATTGAGGCCTTGTCGGTCGCAATTTTTAATTCATAATGCATTTATGTTTAAAATCAGGAGGTCGCATTAAATTAGTAACGCGTTAATTTTGTGATTTACAGTATCTATCATAAATCACTCATGGTGCAATATAGAATAATTGTAATATCTATCATAAATCACTGATGGTGTGATCTAGAATAATAGTAATATCTATAATAAATCACTCATACTAGATAATTCAACTGACCTCTAATAATGTATCCCATAATATACAGAACAAGCGGCTGTTCTGTTTCCAACTTGCGACTGAGGACCTGGTTCTGCATTGCAAGAATTGTTGACTCCGGGGGACTGTGATGGAATTCTGCCTTGATATTCTTGTTGGACTTCATCACAGATTTGTGCAGCAGTTCTGGATAAATGAATTATCAGAGATGTCAACCTTTCAAGATTGGTAAGAGGAGTAAAGTAGGTGAGCCGGATTTGCACGATATATATGGGTGGTTATGCCACCCAGTACACATTTGTTGTACAAATCTATAGTTTGCTGTCAATAATAAGGTCTTAAATACTATCTAGAGTCTAAAATCTTTGAGTCAAAAGGTATGTGATACCATTCTTGTACACCTGACAAGGGCAGATACAGCTTTTAATTAACAGAAGGATTCACAATAAAAACGGCATGTCGGCAGGGGCAGATGCGAATGAATAATGCATGATCACCTCTCATTATTATTAGTGATTCTGATGGGTGTACGTCACGTTTCAGATTTTTATTATAATATATGTATAAGCATAATGAAATGCAATGTCCTGGAATCTACACCCAAAAGATAACATACTTTGTATTTTAGCACCTTATCTAGTGAGTTCTGGGTGCATGCTCAGGAAAATTTCGAAATGTAGACACAACAAAGTGCAATTACCTGGTACCAACAATACATCTTCTTATTACCCATTATCTAGTGGGTATACTGCTTGAAATTTTGAAATTTAGGTATTAAAATTAAATTTCCTGGCTTTGGCAGCTTCTAGTACATGTACACAGGTGTGAGGATGACATGGATACATTATTTTTTGTTCTTTTGAGTATTTTGGCAATATGGCCGAGGAAAGTAATATACTGTGGTAATAATGAAGCGCTATCATTAGTATGCTTTTGAGCATGGATTTGGTGCGATATAAATGTGCAGATTACATATGTACTATTATTATTACTACCTGTGGGTTAAAATAATCCTTTGCTCTTGTTTTTAATAGTCGAGGACTTCAAGATCAATGTTCTGAATAATTAATACCTACATGAAAAATGAAGCACACAATGCAATATTGCAATACACTATTTCTTAAACTTTTATTTCATAATTAAAACATGCAGGATTTGAATAAAGTGATAACTGAGCAATGTTAGATATTTTTATCTGGTAGCCCAGGTAACTCGATAATACTATAGTATTGATAAAACTATTTCTGTAATCTAGTAAATACTGTTGAAAAAGTTTATTAAAAAGAAAGCATGATCAATTATGTAAATTAAAAGAGAATATACTAATGTAATGTTGTATTATCTCTCTCTGTCTTTGGTGTTACTTCAAAGTCCATATGTTACCGAAGAAAAATAATATATATTTATTAATTCACTTGTTCATCAACATGGATTACTAATAATAATAAAACATGGATTGTATGGCCAAAAGTACTTTGACCTGCCAAATAGTACTAAAAAGTAGAACAGTAATAGTGATACCCTAGCGCATACAAAATGCATGCATATTCATTCAGTTAATAATTCAAATGAGGTTCAAAAACAAGTTGTGTGTGTTTTTCTTTGTTCTCAAAAGATTACTTTAATTTGCCACCAATATGATAGTGTGTCAAGTCAATAGTCGAACAGAAGAAGGAGTGAAGTAACATTATTAATATATTCATAGATTAACATACCCAAGCCCATATTCTAACAATCAATTCCAAATCTACCATTGCTTTATTCTCTGATAACTGGCACCTATTTAAAAAAAAAAAATAAAAAAATAAAAAATCAAGGGTGCTTTTTTTAGAGCTACACCGGGCATTAACAGTGTAAGCACTTCCGGTTACTCACGATCTCTGGCAAAAGTTTGTGTTTAGTTTCCATATCATTTTCAGAGATGTTTCACTGTTAATAGATGGTGTCTTGAAGGCATGCATGTATCTAAATAGACTTAAACACCAATATGTCGATCTAAAAAACAAATGGCGATATTATTAGCTAAAAATCTGAGTTTTTCACACAGCAATCGAAGTGCTGGTTTTTCATTGAAAATTCGGAGTAACTCCGCACAAATCGGAGTTGTTGGCATCTCTGCATGGCGCTCGTGCATTTACAAGAGCGCTGTGGTCTCATAGTGGATATACGAGTTTCGAGAAACGATACTCAGTATCATAAAGCTGTCAGGATGTACCTTCTTGGGATCCCAGTAGACTCCATCCCCCATGTTGTGCCCTGCCACCTCAGTCACTGAAACACAAACAGCCTGTGTCATTATCAATATCAACATCCTTGTAGTTCCTGCACCACCATATGGACACCATGTTCTCTCCAAAACAAGTAATAAAGTCTCAAGCAACTGAACTATCATTGGTGTAAAGAGCGAGTGATTATGGAGTTTAACGTCGCTCCTGGAATCTTTCACCCATTTGCGACGATTGGTATACAGATGAAGAATGACTGCTTTGTAAGAATCTTGTAACATCGCAACCACAAACTCAATCGAGCTCGTCTAAATGTTGAATTGTTGCAACAAAATAACTTTGGGGGAAAAAAAACAATCCTATGTTATGTGTAAACTAGCATCTCGTAAAACTAATCATAGAATATGTACAATGAGTGAGTGAGTGAATATGGAGTTTAACGTCGCTGCGGGAATCTTTCACCCATTTGCGACGATATGTACAATGACTGAAACCTCAGAAAAATAGTCCTTTTTTTATACATGTACAAGAAATACAACTGTAGTAAAATAATCCTATGATATGTATATTTTAACAAAATCCATAGACTACTAACACTGCTATGTCCAGTACAACAAGAGAAAGCTAGTATTCGACTGAGAGGTTTCCGTCCGTAATATTTAGGCTCCGCCCACATGCGCAGTGAGTAGAATTTACTTACTGACGTCCTCCCAGTCGAACAAGAAATCATATAGACTAGTTCGTACCAGCATTTATAAAATGGCGTCTGTGACATTCTTAATGAAATCAATGACCGATGGCGATGATCGTCCATCAACACGCCCCAAACACTTTGCAAAATAAATTGTCACAAAACACAGAGTAAAATAAATTAATAGTAGTCCCCCAACCAGTATGCTATATATAGTCTATGCATATTTCCTCAAGTGTGCAAAATATGGTCATGTGAACGGGGCTATATGTTTATTTACATTACTGTTACCTGTAAATGCAAATGAAAAGCCGTAACTTAATGTATATATACATGTAAATATATATGTTTTATTATTTACACACATACCACGGAGTAACCAGTTCTCGTGGTATTGAGGTTTGAAGAGATATGCGCACAATCTGTTGACAATCTATCAACATTCTACTGTTAATCGAAAAGAGCTTCCTTGTAATTTTATCACATAGACTTAACACTACTAGTTCCACGATTAGATTTAACAAAAGATCTCAAAAGCGAAGTCATCCCTGCGGGCCGCCATGACAGTGGTGTTTACCTCTTTCTGTGGTATATGAAAAAAATGACTATTTACAGAGATGTTGGAACAAAATTCGAAGATTTTTAGAAACAGTTCAAATAAACTTATGGTACATTAAATATAAATATTAACATAAATACGAGATGCAATCTGTAAAATGACAAAAATGACGAAATTGATACTAACATATCTCGAAAATGAAATTTTTATCATTTAAAGATAGACTGCCACTTGAATCAGAAATCTATGATGCCACTTGAATCAGAAATCTATGATGAATATGAACATGCATTTGCAAAATCGGCAAACTCAAAATATGACTCGCCCCAAACTGGATCCAGTCTACTTAGAAATCGACGTGACTTTACTCACAGCTGACTACTAACTGTGCTCAGACTACAATCCGTACTTTACTCACTTTGGAGTTACTTTCTGTACCAGTCGATTACGAATCTGTTAGAAAAGTTCGAACATAAACGACCAGTTGAATACTAGCAAAGCTACTACAACAGCAGGGTGTTACACCGTGGACCGAGTCCTGGTGGGACAAGTAAAAACCACACTGTCAGCTCACCTCGTCTGTGGCCGGGCGGGGTCTGTGGGGAGTGGATGTGATCTATGGGGGCCATGGCACTTGTATGCAGAGCGGAGTCCGAGTTTGTCCTGAAAGACAAAACACACATGCTCCATTAACAACGTCGTCACATACGCTTATACGCAGGTCAAGCTTTCTGTGAACGTTCTCCAGGACGCGAGCTCTCGTCATGCACTATGGAACATCATGGGTACAGATGCTGAAAGTGAAGAGACTACAGGATGGTCTTGTTAAACACGATGTACTCCACACTGGTGGCTATAGCAGTGGTGACGATGCCTGCTGTCTCCTGATCTATGGGAGAAGACCGACTCTCCAACAGCATGCATATCGTCATCCCATTACACATGCCCTTCAAATACATACCACGCGAACATATACCTTAACTAAGTCAAAATCATCTACTGGCTCAATTCATCTTCCTGTTCTAATTATAATACATAGATATAGATATTCACTTAAGATTATTATTCTTATTAATTTTTTAATTTTTAAAGATTTTTTTTTTTTGCAATGGGGTTTATAGTCGCTTTCTAGAACACTTAACAGTTTCCAGATTACGTTATAATGTAAATAGAGATGGGAGGCAGCACACTGTCTAGACTATATTATGTAATGTGACTTGGAGAGGAACTGAGCCATCACTGATGGTAGGATTGGGAATGGCTGCCTGAACGTGAATAATTACAAACCAAAAAAAAAATTAAACAAAAAGGGCGAAACGCTGTTTACCAATGTTTATTGTCGTAAGTATCAGAAATAGAAATGAAAGAATGTCAAGTTCAATGGAAGGATGGAAGAAAGGAAGTTTCAAGGAACGATGGATGAATTGAACAAAATGAAACACTGATATAGTGCTTACCAGGATGTTATCATTGGATGTTTTGTGATCACTGAAATTGTCCCTAGATAATAACATATCATCATTCCCTCCACTATTTGTCCATATGATTGTCAAATACAGCAACACAATCACATCATTATACAGCATACATGGTACAAAGTGCACCAATATTGATAGATGCAATACCAATTGCAAATGTCCAAATACCGTCAAAATTACGGAATTTGAAATTTTGATTTATTTTTTAAAATTTGGGTATTTCTCACTGATTATTGATAATTGAAATTTAAGGTTTCTGCATTTATTATCAGTCTAGGAGCTGTAAATACCAAGTGAATCTATTAGATGGCATAATAATTTCACGAATATAATTTTTAATTTTCATGATTTTACGAAGGAGTGTTAAATTACATTACATGATCATTTACTCTTGACATATTATCAGCTGTCTATCATCTAAATTTGACATATTTAGTTATGAATGAATTTGTACCAGAAAACTTAGTTCTCATCTAGAACAACTCAATATCAACAGATTTCTGCAAATTCAAAAACCTTGTAGTGCTACAGGTAAAATTGCACATATAGTGATAACACTTAGTACATTATGGTCTTTTAGGTAGGAGACGAGTCTAAGAATGCCATCTGACCAATAACATGCAATAATATGCGCAATCAGGATACAAAATACTGATGAATTATATTACTGAACACTGTAACAATTGTTTTAGTAGCATAAGCATGCCATGTTTATATGTGCTCAGATGGTACTGCCTGTTCTGATCAGATGTACACGGACATTAGAGGACTATCTGTGAAGCCCAATCCCCACATCACCCCTAATTTAAAAGCAGGATGGACTCTTCCACTGTGGGTGGGCATCCTGATGTCTAAGTGCATGTATCAGGCCTAGGGCAGTCCATATGGAAATAGGGTTAATCAGGGCTCAACAACACAGATCCATAACCAACACGTGCATGCTTTAAATTCCCTTCTGTTTCTCTCCTATCAAAAACATGTTTAAATTGAGGAAACAAAAACCTTAAATTAATTAATAGTTAAAAATAGTTGGGAAATTATTACCTGTTTAAAAATAGTCTGAAAAATTTAAAGAAATATAACAATGGCAATTATTTGTTTCCAATTTGCTTAAATGATGCGTCTAATATTATATAATATTTGTGTTACCATGGTTACAACGTGTGTCACACCAAGACGTGTTCGTAAAACTTCACAACACACAGAGTCTTTGTAATGAATCATGTTACAGACAGAGAGAAACAGAATAATCACCAATTCAATGGCCATTACCAATGCTACCAAATAATCAGGGTATCATTACTCGAAGCTCTCGTATCCACCACGAGACCGTAAACACTCTCATAGCGATCTCTTATACATGGCGGTAGAGCACTTACGAGAGCGCTATGACCTCGTAGTGGATATGAGAGCTTCGAGAAACCATACCCAGGGTCGTTAGCATCTCCGTGCCAATCCTCCCCCCTCCCAGCCTGTATATAACCACACCTATCCTGTTCTACCCCCAACCCACACAAAAATAATAACAGAATACAGAAAAAACTAACATGCTTAATTGCTATATTAACAATTGAAAATAAAAGATTGATATAGGAATAGACGATAATACAAAGGTTAAATAAGTGTAAATGCTTAAGATAAATTATTTACCAGATTACTCAAGTTACCAGTATAAATCATTCAATTCTATCCATTGCCAAACAATTGGTTCAATTTAATTGGGTGCTAATCATTGCGATGAAAAATAAAATAAAAATCTCTATTATTATTATTATTATTGTACTTGTCTGGATTGGTTCATATTGGCCCAGAGCACACCACATAAAAGCAACCATATACACTTCATATCACGTACATATTATATATAATATATATTTCCCCCCATCCAAACCAACCCATGCACTTTGCCCCGAGTCGAGCGTCACAGCAGTGATCGTCTGGCCTATGGTTTCATGTAAAGGAGCTCCGAGAATGGGTACACAGGTTCATCACACAGGGGAGGTAACTCTACAGTGATAAAACTCACGGGTATTGAAGGGTCACGCGTTACTAAATCTAAAAAATAAATAATTTTAAAGTATTTATTCAAAATGATAACATCATAATTTACAGTCCAATACGATAAGAAATATATTTTTTAATTAAATGCTTCAGATGAAATTAAAAACAAATTATTAAAATTTGAAGAAATAAATGGAAGGGGGGTTTCATGAAGAAATCATAAGCAGAAGCAAGGATCACAACCGTGAAAGCTCAACCTTACCCAGCCTTTACGGAAATGTACAGGAAAACACAGATATGCCAAGGGAGATAACTCACCGTGAAAGGGACACTCCGTTAAGATAACGGTACATCCTGGAAGGGTCAAACACAAAATAGTCAAACAGAAACAAAACAGGATGAAAAAGGCTACGGGTGTACCTAACAGCTGAGACTACCAAGTAAGTTACGTATAACTGCTGATGTCTCGTGTCCCAACTCAGATAGGTACACCCTGAAAACTAAAGATGGATAGAAACTGTAAACAAAGTTGTCACTGCACACAGTAGAAGTAGGACAAAATAGTACAAAA
Organism: Lepetodrilus ovalis; assembly: GCA_032361185.1. Taxonomy (NCBI): domain Eukaryota; kingdom Metazoa; phylum Mollusca; class Gastropoda; order Lepetellida; family Lepetodrilidae; genus Lepetodrilus; species Lepetodrilus ovalis. The sequence continues at coordinate 8,292 of JAUTBQ010084758.1, forward strand.
TAAATAACAACTGTAAAAACCAATGATAACAGATGTCCATGCTATGGCAGGGTGAATACAGACACAAGCAGACAGTAGAGTAGTGTGACAGGCACAGACCCCGCACTGTACTATAGGACCGTGACATGCAGTGACGGGTCTGTATACAAGACCTGCACAGACACAGAGGGGGAGATACAGGGGCCGACATACTCAGTGCCTCAACAGTACCATCTGTAGAAACTGTAGAAACTTACCACACAGTTTCAACATTAAATAATGTTCAATCACAGTTTCAACTTTAAATAATGTTCAAAGTTGGGGAAATGTGTCTTGGAATATATTGCTGGAACATGCTTTACTTTACTGTATATATAAATGATCGTTATGCATTTTCCCATTCACAAACCAAGGGTTAGTCTATAAAATATTGCATCTTATCTGTAGTCAGTGTGCTTGCACATAATGAACATAACTGTGTTTGGTTAAACATGCAAATATATAGCAGTCGACATCTGAGATGTCAAATTAGTATTCTTCCTTCCCAATGTTTCCAGATTTTATATCAAGCTAATTTGTTTTTTTATCTTATTCTTAACAAATATGGATTTAAACTTTCATGGTGAAATTAGGCAGCTGGATAGATGTGCCAACAGCGTCTCCACTCCTAGAGATAACTTAACCCTCTCCCTGCTGGAGGCAACCAGAGATGCCCTAAAGAGCTGTGTTTGTGTATAGTCCAGAGAGAGGGTTAAGGGATACAGAAGTCATACGTTTTCCCCTGGTATTGCAGATCATAAATGTAATCACTTAGTAGTGTTATATTTTTTAAGTCAAGAATTGGAAAACAACATGTAAAAACACTGCTAGTTTACAAATAGTTCTAGTACATTGCATTACCGTCATAATGCATACAATACTGAGACTTAAAGTAAAATACAAGCTAGTCTTTGGTACCAGGTTGTTTGATCACACCTTATTTTCAGAAGATAAGAAACACACACCCAACATTCAATTAGACAATATTGTCAGAAAACAAAAATAAAGCATAAATATTGCCACAGAAACCAATAGTTCCAACAGATATTAGTTTGAATAGATGACAAGGGAGCACAGCAATTTTATTTTACACATTAACCTGCACATCCATCTAGCAAACAAGTAGAAGCCAGTGTAATGGATTCAAACAGATTCTATTTCTAGGGTGTGAAACAGGATTGGCAAACACGCTGACTGAACTTCTTATATTTAGATACTTTGCCTTCACATAAACCTTTACTGACTTACAATTCACAAACTTACGGGACATTAACATTATGACATTCAAATTGATTCATTCATGTAGTCAACAGGTTTGGCCTATTTCCTATATACATAGACCCATACAGAAAAATTCAACAGGTAAAAAAATAGCATTATTTCACAAGAGGCGAGCTCCAAGTAGCCAAGACAAGTGTCATAATTTACATCAAAACCAGACATGTCGGAGGGGGTAAACTGGAAGTTCCTACAATATTTAACATTGATTTTCACAAGAAATGCTAAATATCCAGAATAACTTTTCATAATGACTTCATCTTAAAACAATACATGTATACTAGAAGGTTCAAAGATAAAACTCCATGATTGTTTTTGACTGTATCGTTTAATTTTATTTTTCATTAATTAAGATATCTATTTTACCTCCATTTTGTGGGGAGAACTTATTATTTCAGACAGTTGTATAAAATAATCAAATAAGTTAAACAAAATTATTTAAACTTTTCAGGTTTTCATTACAAATTTCATCAGATTTGGCTCCAATGTTTTTGGATCAACCTTCCTGGGAAAAGCCTGGCGCAGATGAGCGTCTGCATTCTTGCATTTCTATACGCAGGCATCTCTGGTTGCCTTCAGCATGGAGAGGGTTAAATTTTCATGTGGAAATAAATTCAAATAAAACCTAACACAGATCCACAAAAAAAGAAAAGAAAAAAGGAATACAGTATCATATTTCCCACACTATGGTAAAGCTTTTTTGTTACTCTTTTATTGGGAGCTCTGAGCAGTTTTCAAGATAAATGTTGGTTTTACGGCACGGAGTAACATGCCTGATTGTAGGCTATCCAGGATCAAGGTTGTGATGAACCAACGATGGAAAGTTGGTAACTTACAACACAACACAGCCAATCACACCAAGCACCAGATATTCAGAACTATGGTAGCGCTACAAGAGTTGCAATTTGCGATACACGAGTCATGATTATTGTAACGATACTACCGTTCTGTAAAACAGGGCACTCCCGTACGACATTTACAAGGTAGCTTTTTCTCCAACCACGCCCTACACTACTGCTAACAGGGCTCTGGACTAAGGTATGCCCGACGTACAGGGGCAAGTTAAATTTCTCTGGGGGCAACCTATTTTTTAACATATAGATGCTTTGGCACCTTTACAACTTGCCCTGACTAGCCCTGCGGACAAGTAACTCAAGATGTTAGTCTGGAGCCCTAGCTAAGGTTGGAGTTAAAGAGTTACAGTCAGTTTCTTACATGAATACCCACATACCCTGAAAGATTATTTGTACGAAGACTAATGCCTAACAATATGGTGTGGGTTCAAACCAAGCACATCTACAGGGCTCTGGACTAACGTATGCCCGACGTACCAGGGCAAGTTAAGTTCCAGTGTGGGCAACCTATTTTTTAACATATAGCCCCTTTGGTGACTTTTCAACTTGCCCTGACTAGCCTTGCGGGCAAGTAACTCCACATGTTAGTCTGGAGCTCTGATCTAAATCTGTGATCCAACAATAACCACCACAAGTACTAAAACCACCACAAGTACAGTATCATCAAATAACGACAGACAAGAAGAGTTATTATGTATCTACCGGTCTTGATCGCGTAGTGTGGATTGCCTTGTGGCTGTGCTCCCGGGACTACAGAGAACTACGAGAACATTAAATGTACTGTACCCCGAGGCACTATCTATCCCAGTATGTAATTCACTTTCTGAGATGGTTGAGATAACTTGCATTGCCACTACCAGAGGACTAGGTTGATGCATCTGCAGTGTTAGAAATTAAGATAAATACTGCAGTTAGAAATTAAGAAAATAATAAAAGGGTTGTTCTCCATAGGTCCAATGTTAATGGTGGTAAAATCTGTAATTTGCAGGGCGGGGCAAGGATATCTTTAATATTGCATGTTTTCAAATTATCTCAGGACCCCACCTAAATTCCAACACTGCATCTGTTCATATTCGTTATAGAACCGACATCTGCATGTATCTTCATGACGACTTTTATATCTGTCAACATATATGACTAACCTTTTGTCTGCATATAGTACTACATGGCACTTGCATGTAGGACAAACTCACACCTGCATGTAGGACTATCCAACACTTGCATGTAGGACTATCTGACACTTGCATGTAGGACTATCCGATACCTCCTGTAGTACTATCTGACACCTGCATGTAGGACGATCTGACACCTGCAGATAGGACTGACACCTGCACAGTAGGACCAATTGATACCTGCATGTAGGACGATAAGTGATGCCTGCGTAGTAGGACATCTGTCTAGGACTAAGTTATACAGGCCTAGTAGGCAGGACTAAATTATACCTGCCTAGTAGGACTAAGCAACAATGGCCTAGTAGGACTAAGCAACACTGGCCTAGTAGGACTAAGCAACACCGACCTAGTAGAACTAAGTTACACCTGCCTAGTAGGACTAAGCAACACGGGCCTACCAGGACTAAGTTACACCTGCCCGGCAGGACTAAGTTCCACCTGCATGACAGGACTAACCAGATCAGGCAGCTCCAGTTCCAAGTCCTCATGCATCCTCACAGGAGAATAATCAATACTGTTGGAGGCGCCCTAGATATAGAAACAGCTACAGTAACACATTCATGTCCACTGATCAGGATAATGTCCATTCTATTAGCATCAGCCAGATATAATTAGTATTTACACACCATCTGGTTCAGGTCATATTGGCAGGCAACCTATGGACTGATGGAGGTAGGCCAGTTCCGAAGCCAGTACCAGGAGGATGAGCACTATGGAGGCAATACATGTACCTGACCATCGGCAATCTGTATGGTCCTCAAGTTAGGGTTATAGTTTATACTCAACCAGATTTATCAAAGTGCAGTAGCCTTTTGGGTACATATAAATTTAGTTTTATATTATTTTAATTATTTTTACAAAAAAAATAAAAATATATTTGGGTTTAAAGCTGCTTTCTAGAATCTTTCAATAATATCATGAAATCTGCAACATCTATAGCGCTGAATATAAACTTGTGAGCACTGGCTAGTACTGACAGACCAAGGATGATATCTGTACAGCATCAATTTCGCATCAGAAAGGAACATCAATGCCGGGTCCCCCAGGGTGGGATTTGAACTCAGCACTTTTGGCTCTGATGTCCAAACGTTCTACCACTGCACTACCAACCATCCCTATATTATCAGAGCTATACATTAACTTTTTAAGGCACCTGTCCTTGTGTCCTATGAGACATGTAACTGTAGAGAGACGGCTTGGGCCAATTCACATGTCCGCCTGTGGATAATACCTGTCCTGGACAGGCGGACAATCCTTACTGTCGGGCCCTGATTATCTTAATAACAAATAATTTCTACACATCTATTGAGTCCAGGTACTCTTCAAGAACACATTGGAAGAAGAATGTAACCTGATTGTTCCAGCCGAGTTTGGAAATTTGGTCGAAGAATACCAATAACAAAATCATAATTGAGCCTGCCTGATGTGACATACCTTATGCATTTAGATAGTGGCTCTTTAAATATGACATGGTTTCCACAATTTTAAGCCAAACAGAAGTAATATTGACTTTTTTAAGTAGTCTCCCTCCCTATTAACTATATGTGGTATGTGGGTTTAATTTGTCTTCCACAGTATGTTAGAGCCTCTGATAACAATGTGCTAATGGTAGGACGAAAACATGCATAAATGATGTGTTAGGGTAATACACAAGGACCAAGGACTAGTGCCAAATATGGCAATGAATAGTCATTCCTCCAGCTTCTTCCAGTAAAATGACTCGGACACAATCTCGAGGTTACATAACCCGAAAGAACTGATGATGTACTGTGATTAGTTTCCTCCCAAATGATCTGTTATCGATCACGTCAGTTTGATTATTTACGTAATTAGTGGGTAGCAGAAGTCTGAAATGCTGAGTCATTGTTGACAACAACACATTGTGCAGTAGTTCTAACACATGAGGTCACATGCAGTAATTTGTGTACCTTGTGTAATCTTGTGAGCAAAATATTCAACCACGTGGAAATCAGACAAACATGATCAGATTCATGAGGATCTCCAATATCCATTTCGATAACTAGTTGTGATATTTTCTTCAATAGGGTGTTCTAAAGTGATGTCATGTTCGGCAAATATTGTAGAGGCTTATGAATGAATATACAAATGAAAGTGGCGCCATTAAAACGAGTTATTTGGAAGGGCGATACACTGAGCTGAGAATATTGAACATCCTGAGGATCACAGCTTGGCGATGATGGACAGTGACGACATTAAGGTTACCAGACCTGCCCATGGTGCAGACATCTCTGGCTACACTACCAGGGATGGAAATTAACACTAGTCTGCTAGCCCGGGCCATTTCTCCCAATGCTAAAGGTATCCTAAGGGCTAGAAGAAATTCATGGTTTTTTTTGTAAACATTTGTTATTTATATCACTATTCGGGTTATTAAGTCTTATAGATAAGTTTCCATCGCTGGACTACTCACATCCATTCTGTGAAGCAGTTCCCCTGTAATTACCATACTTTACCATCCTGTAAAGATGTTAATAGGAATTTCGGTACATTACATAAACAGGGCTTTTTGAAAACGTTTGTCAATAAAATATGTTGAAATCAAACAGGGCTTGTTTTATTCAACGTTTTAGATCCGGGGTGAAAGGTACACGACGAGTTTGTAAACATGTTTTACAGCCTATCATATTTTCTGTTAGTATTTCCTGGTTGAACATAGCCGAGTCACTAAGTGCTGGAGGCTTTACACACCTTGATATGTGATCTCTCAACTTTTGACCTATACCTCTTGTGAATTACAAACATGGCTAGAAAACATCACTAATTGAGCTATTAATTTTACCACATTTCATGCCGTCATATTTTATCAATTTAATAATCTTCCCATTAAAAAATAATAATAATATTTTATTTAGATCTACATGCATAATAATTATTTTTAACTCTTCATTTGATAGTTCTAAATTGTCATGCTGTTATTTTATTGAAATAAATTACTTAATTACAATGACATGATCGCGGAGTGCCAGCTGTTCTTGGAAGTCATGAATTCCAGAAGAAGGAACGAATCAAATATTCATCTACATCATCTACATAAGCTGCTTAAGACATTCACCATCCAACTTGGCTCAAACAATGCACAAGCTACAATAGTCAATCTGTTTTCAATGGATTAATTAATTATGTCCGTTCGATCCAAACCTTGTCTAGTACATAAAGAGAACCTGTTGACATGTCCCAGTGGATGAGGTTGTTAGACATGTTAGACATTCACCACTATTCACCACTATTCACACACCCTGGGAGGGATGACCAATCAATCGGCTGAACACTATGACTTCTCATCACCATAAAGCAAGGAATACAAAATGAAAATGTGCTGCACTCAAGACTGACCTCAGCGAATACGATCGAAGACTCTATGCACTCAACTTCATCCTGGCCAATCAATATCAAATTCTCTCCCTGACCAAAACATTCACGCGTAACCCATCTATTTTTTTCAACGTTCCAATTATTCATGATGTTGATGGGCCCCAGGAGCCATACTAATACAGAGTTTGTCATAGAACGGAGAAATAATTGAAGAATGGAGAGATTGTCTTAAACAATTAAAATACAGCCGCTATTTAAATGTCTGTTGGAAATCTGTCGATTACTTTTTTACGAATCTACAGTTTTCTGTTGATTATCATTCAGGAATGTACAATTTTGAAATTCATCATTTGAGATTGTGTAGGCTTGTAACATTTCAAACTGCCGTGTATCATCACTCACAGGACGGAACTCAAGCCTTCTATCTAAGAGTCCTACGCTCTACCATCTGAGCTATCCAGGCTACAAAGACCTAAACCAACATTCATCAAGTCTTTTGTAACAGTCACAATTATCCAGCAACAGCAATCAATATCAAATTGTCATAGAACGTAAAGATTATTGTAGAATGGAGAGTTGGTTGGTCACTGTACTAGGATTGACCCGGTCCAACCACTGACATAGAAACCTGCTCCCATGTCCACCTGCACTTACCAGTACCGCCTGCTAAATTAGTGCTAGTACCGCCACACACAGTACATGGCTATACACAGTATACACAGTATACCTGCCATATCCAGTACATCGCCGTACAGAACACCGGTGAAATCACACATAAGACGTTGTGCATACAACTCAATTAGCGGGTTTAAAATAGACCTACTGTTCTACTAGTGCTGCTCTCTGCTTTAAGTAAATCAATAGATATGTCTGTGAACATGGTGAACCTCTGATAACCATACCCAGTCACTCTGTCCCTGAAATAGCGGTCTAATTCCTACCTTCATCTCAAAAACATTCATGTAGCCAACATTTCAATATGTCACAAACTGTGATTGCATGTACTTAAGATACATCTTTTTGCATTGTTAGAATAGATACCTACACTCTACATCCACAAATTTTGCCCAAACAGAAATGGGAAGAACATAAAGTTGTTGTCACAAAATGTTGTCACATATGGAACTCATGTTCATCCTGCTTCCTGTGCTATGGTATTGATTGAATGTCAAATTGTGTAATAAACTATCGCATATTTATCACTGCATCATCCTCCATAGTGTACCATGTTTCCTATAACTATAGTCTGACATTTAGTGTTATGTTTACTGTAGTCTGACATCTAGTGTTATGTTTACCATCAATCTGACATCTAGTGTTATGTTTACCATCAATCTGACATCTAGTGTTGTTTACCATTGTCTGACATCTAGTGTTATGTTTACCATTGTCTGACATCTAGTGTTATGTTACCATTATCTGACATCTAGTGTTATGTTTACCATTGTCTGACATCTAGTGTTATGTTTACCATTGTCTGACATCTAGTGTTATG
>JAUTBQ010084869.1:0-16438 GCA_032361185.1 Lepetodrilus ovalis
GAGAGAGAGAGAGAGAGAGAGAGAGAGAGAGAGAGAGAGAGAGAGAGAGAGAGAGAGAGAGAGAGAGAGAGATAACTCGTTTATTTACACAACATATTACATAATTTACATATTCATAAAAATTACATCGGCCACTCAATCCTATATTAATATGATATACCTAATTGGTTTCACTGATAGCTGGAATACTTTTGCATTTGTAATTGCTTCTATCCTTGTGCTGACTATTGTGGTGTATTTCTCCACTGTTACTGAGAGTTACAAAGACTCTGCCACACACAGATAAACGTGTATGTGGTATACCGAGAGTAATTAAGTTCTATCATGAAGGTATGTGGAGACTCAGTTTCGTGTTCCATGAACTTGATATTTATGTACATTTCACTAGCGGAAGGTGCAAACATTCACATTAACTTAGGTATTGCTGAATACAGTCATAAACAAGTCTCCAGGAATTCTATGCTTCACCCTTGGATTAACACCATGAACTTGTACTTGCTTAACTTGTCTTCATAGAACCTATGAGAAAGAATATACACTGATACAAATGTGGAAGTATTTTTATTTTAACAACTACATGCACCTTTGGTGAACAAGTACTATCATATGTCTTCTTTAGCATAGACAGCTAGCCACCTTAATTTGTAGAGGGATATAAACCAATTGCAGTCACAACACATTACAATCTCTTTCTAGCGGTATCCTAAGTTAAGATATCCTGCAAAATTAGCAGATATTATTTATTAAAATTTATTAAAACAGACTGGGGAAAATCACATATTTAATAATCATCTAAAATGGAAAATATTTAGAAACAAAATACAAAGCATATTGCTGAACAACACACAAGAAATTACTAATACATATAGGCAATATATGCTAAAGTAGGTTGGCATAATTTAAATGTTTTCAACGTTAATGCTTTCAAACAGAATACAACCATGTTCAAAAGCAAATTTAAAACATTCTCCAACTATTGTTGAAAGATTTGTCTTTGTAATGGAACAGCAAAAGCAATACGACCTAAACACTTTTCTCCCGCTGTGACAGAGAATGTCCTTAGGTTTGACAGAAAGATACAAACTTTAATTAGCATTGCAGCCAAAAATGTCAGAGTCACGTGGGAAAATATTCTCTTGTACTGACAGAAATGTGATGAACATTTTTTCGCCTAATTCTTAAAAGTTCAAACCAGCTGTTACTTCATGTTGTTAAATAATATTCCTTTTAGCATGTAATACCATTCAAATCTGATAAAGTAACTTTATGGGTAACAGCTTACTAGAATATTCAATTGGCCGTTACAAAATTGAAATTGAAATACATTTCTTAAACATTTTTCTATTAAAATAAGTTATTATTCCAAGTTGAATGATGTAGTTTGTGGATCACACCCATGTGAAAAGCGGTACATTGAAAGATCTTTTGCATTCTTAGTATAATTGTGAAAAATGTGTTTGCAGGTAACAAAGGTCTCCATCAGGTGTACAGACTTCACACCTTTAAAACATTTTACAAACTGTCGAACAAGCTTTAAAAAAAATCCAATCTGACATTTAACAATCCATAAAGTAAGACACAAAAAAATAACTTCATCATATTCACAAAAGTGTCATTTTCCACGGAGAAAGGCAACATGGTGTAAATTCTATGTCTTTGTGTCTGGACTGAAAGCAAATCTGTGTTCCAAACGGAGAGCCCATTGTAACAACAAGGTCATTACACCATATTAAAGGCAATTTCCATCTTAAGCCAGTTTACAAGTTGTCAGGTGGGATTTAGACAAGGGTGGCCATCAATGACATGAGGTGTGTGATCCTAGCTCTTGTACAGACACAGACTTTAGACAAGCTTTCCATGTAGCTGACAATAACCGACATGCATCACGTCATTTCTAAAGATTCTTGTTTTCATAAATTTGTGAAAAGGAAATGAAGTTGCTGTCTTTGAAATTCAATACTGGCTGTGTTGTGTGTGAAATTTTGAAAAGTAACTTCTGAAAGTGGACGAAGTCTCTCATTCATCTATGCTCTGGAGCAAAAAAATAAATGTATGGCGACGGTTTCTACATTCCAGGCATATGGAAGTTGTCAACAAATTATAATTATTCCATAGAATTGACAACAGAATTTGTAAAAGTTTTCAAAGTAGAAAATAAAGAGGTATTTAAAGAAAACCACAAAGCAGCCATAGTAATCCTGAGGCAAAGCTGGTCATCTGGTAATCTAAGGAGGACGCTATTTTCCTGTAAACTGTAAGACACTATCTGATGAAAAGTAGATAGTAGATGTCAGATGGAATGAAGGCCTAACTACGTTGCTGCTAGTTGACCCAATCTGTCGGAATGGACACCACGTCAGCCAATGAAACGAGCACTATTTGATCCCTAGTGCTCATCTACCAACATTTACTACGTGCTGGAGAACCTCTGCTAAACCTTACTAAATCTTATATAGACTGAAATATGTGAAGATTCCAGTCATGATTGAATCCAACAGTCTCTCTATATATAGGACGCAAGCTGGCTTCCCCACCTCTACTGACGTCATCACAAACGCAAATTGAAAAACTAATCAAAATAGTTCTCTGCTGCAACTGTGATGCCTACGATGCTGAACTCACCAGCGCACTGATGAACGTGGTCAAACACAGACACTCACCCACACACTCAAAAACTTACCCATATATGATACCGTACACATGTATGCATGCGCACGCGCTCACACACACACACACACACACACACACACACACACACACACACACACACACACACACACACACATCAATGTGTATGTTGTCAAAGTTAAGTGATTTATTACTTAACATCACAGCAAGAATCTGAAGGGATGTCTAAAATTGTGAAACCTGACGATCCTATTGATCCTATTGATCCTATGATACATTTGAAAACTAATATTGCTTCCTCTTAACCCTAGCTCTCCCTGCTGGATTAGGCACAAACACAGCTCTATGTGGCATCTCCAGTTGCCTTCAGCGTGTACAGTTAGCCCACCCTTCATATGATAGCTGCATGCTCTGAAGACTGCTTCATACTACAGCAATACCTGGACGTCTAACAAAGCCTGGCAGTCTCTATAATATTAACCCTCTCCATACTGGAAGCAACTGGAGATGCCCTAAAGAGCTGTGTTTGTGCCTAAGCCAGCAAGGGAAGATTAAATCTGTCACAACTGCTAAAATTGTATTTTTCAATTATAGAAATGGTCCCTTTATTGAAATTGTCTCTATTTCATATTTACTCCAATTTCTTGTTAGCTTTGCTCTGTCATTAGTTTTATAATACATGTAGTAACATTATAAGAAGATATTAATAGACAGTGTCTGTGATTTAGTGAAATTGTCCTATTCCACATTTTATCCATTTTCTTCTTAGCTTTGCTCTGTCATTACTTTTATAATAGTGACATTATAAGAAGATATTAATAGACAGTGTCTGTGATTTAGGACATGTACTTAACCTTCTCTCCACTGTATACTGTATACCTGCTGTCTAGACAGACATCTGTTTGGCAGTAGTAAATGTGGTACTAGTTTCTTATGCATGCAGAAAAGTATTTATTTGGCATAGAAGTACAGATGTTATTAAATGAAGAGTGGTTTATGAACAAATAAAAGTACCATTCAATGTCAGGAGACAGGAACAACTTTTCTTGTAGTAATGGGAATTAATATCCTTGCTTGGTATAGTGCCAATCAACATGAAATGTATGTGGAAATCATATCAGATCTCATAAAGCTGATTTCAACTTCCTACATGTATAAAATGTTATTGGAAAACAGTTTATTGTGATTATACTGAAACAGAAACTGCACATTTCCTGTATAAATGAAAAAGCTTGAAAACATAACTGCACTAAAGTAACAAACAAAACGTGTCTAATCTCACAATACGACATAATCACGCCATGCCACGCTTTAATAAGAACATGAAGTTTTGAGACGGTCCCTCCCCCCAGTGCCATGACACTCTCTAGAGTGCTGTACCTAGGACTGGGTGTGGGGAGTGTCGGTGTGGGGAGTGTCGGTGTGGGGGTCAGAGTAAGGACAAGATAGATACGGTGCAGAGGCTGGCTAAAAGATAACTGTAAATAAATCCAACGAACTGATACGGCAGATTCCCCCTTCAGGCTGCGACTACTCTCCAAGACACAGGCGCCGTATTAATACCTGGAGTAGCTGACAGAAACCTACAGGTGTTTTACTGTCAGTATTCAAGTGGCACGGTGTATATTGCACATCTGGCAGCTTTCATTCCATTTAATAGCCGGCCTGCATGTGTATGTAAACAACGTCTCTGTATCAACTTTATCAATCGCCAGTCTTATATGTCTGACAAGAAAATGAACACAGCAGGAATGGAAAACATGAACACATAGCTGAAAACATCCATTAATATGTTTTTATGTTCCTTACAAAAATAACCACATCCATGGTGTAGCAGGCTTTTGCCACTGTATAGGAATAATTATCATTTTTCAATTTTTCAATTTAATAAAACAATAAGCAGTGATGGCTGGAAATTATGTGCTAAAACCATTATTATTCATTGTAAAGCACCTTTGAACATACTTAGTATGGAAAGGTTGCTATGTAAATACGGCATTATAATGATGATAATAATAATAATAATAATAATAATAATAATAATAATAATAATAATAATAATAATAATAATATACCATATTGAGATGCCCACTAGTCACTCTGTACTACCATAGGATATGTGTCTGGCTGTTGCCTCGATATATTATTGTTTTATTATGTAAAATAGCAACATTGATTATCCAGTTTCAAATACATGTACCTGCAGCTGAATACTAATAAAAGGGATGACTGATTTTCAGGGCACCTCTAATTACCTGTAGCAAAACTAAGGTTAACTAAATATCCTCATACAGTCCATTATATTCTTAGCTAAAGCACTACCATTCATATATTAGCTCAGGATAAACACATCGGCTAACAGCATACTTCCTAGGTATTGGGTCCGTAGGGACTGGGTAAATATGAATATTGACAGTAGAAATCACTGGTGTCATTAACAACAGCATGTCATCCATGCAGCAACAGTTAGTTCACCTCACACACAGGCAATAGAATGTACAATTGAGGAGCTGACAAGTGTTAATGGGTCCGTGTGTTATGTAACTCCCCTGAGCTACAGCGTGTTGATATCACCATACATCAGATTGATAGACAGATCTGATAAGCGTGTATTTCCACACGTCGCCTGTCATGTTCCTATACACACACATAGAATGTATGAAGCAAAACGCACGTTTTTATATCAGGTCATTGCCAATAAATTACCTGTTACTGAAAAGCTTAAATATTTACACATTTATTGAATTATTAATATTTATTTTGACACTTGACTGTTTGGAAAAGTAATTGAAGCAAAGAAATATCTGTGCTTGATCAAGATGTAAGAGGAGATGACAAACAAGGTTTCAAATTATTCGGTCATATAAATTGAATGCCTGGAGGTGTAGAGTTTAAATAGCCATGTTAAAGGTCTCGAAGGTGTATTTCTTTATGCTATTTACATATTCATTCTTAAAAGAACTTAATATGGAAATATATATTAATAGTTTGTATTACTGTGCACTCGTATCAACAATTATGGTTGAAGCGTGTGATATTAAATGCGGCAACTGGTCTTGGCCAACAGGGTTTGGCAAAGTCATTAGTGTTGGTGTCAAATCCAGCCAACTCAGGTTTGAATCCTAGAATTGACATGGTTTTGTGTGTGGCATGACATTTAAAAAAGAATAATTTACAAACACTAAAATATTTCTATGTTTGAGAAAAAAAATGAAAACTTGATGAAACGAGATGACGGAAATCTGAACGTACCTTCAAACGTTGTGAACCTGAAGTCGGACGGCACTCTAGTCTCTGATTGGTCATGGACGCCATTGTTCTCGAATCCTGCTACGCTGACCGTGATGCAGACCCAGTATAGGAGTAATGTCCCCTGACGTGATTGCATCACTCCACACATCTTAGGTAATCCAATATTGTAGCATTGCTTGTCTTAAGCACAACTCAGATGTTGCAACTCTCATCTGAAATAATAATAATAATAATAAGATTAGCTTAAAAAATTAATAATGCTAATAGATTCATTCTGAGATATTTATACCATGCAACATGCAATGTAATCAATAGAAAAAATCATCCTCTTTTTATTCTTGTTAAATATTGACATCTATGCACGATGTACCATTATTTCAAATAAATTGAAGAAAATAAAAACTAACATGATTTACATGGTAAAAGGTTTGTGAATGAAATATATCATATGCAATTAAATGAGACATGTAATACAGTTATGTGCAAATAGGTGGAATAATCTGTGGTATATTTTAAACACCACTGTTCAAAGATGTTTCTACTTCACAAAATTATCTTAAATAACATAATTAAAGAAATAGATTCAATTAATGTCCAACTAAAGTGGTCACATTATAGACTATTGAATGTATTGAAGAAGAAAACCAGATCATGTTTACGCACATCAATAAAAATCACTAATCCATGAACAATAAATAAGCCTTGTAATTATTTATCTGATACAATTTTTTTTTACAATTATCCATATTTAAGTATGACAAATTCACGCATTTCTTAAATAAAAACCAAAGAAGACACATATGTTTGATATATTAAAACAAAGCCCCGAGTACATTCCATCTGAATGGAATCCAATGGTAGCTGCTATCTATATCTACATCAATCATTCAGAACATCTCCAAAGAACCATTCTTCAAATACAACTCATGATGAAACCAGGTAGAAAAGATGAAGCATGTCTATGATATACTTTGCAACTGTCGATTCTCACGTATACATTCTAAGTGAAACCACTCCGACATCTCACCGACCACCAGGAATGTGGGGCAGCCACCAGGTAAAACAATCCCAGGTGGTGTGAAGACCGTATCAGGTGTGTAGAAAAAAAACCTGTGTGACATCAAAGTGTATCGTATTTGCAAATGAGCATGACACTCGGAGCTGAAGAAAGGTGAGAATTGTCTGAGCAAACCCTCGCAGATAACAACTGTTGGTTCATGTCACTGAGAGCAAATGAAAAGTTCTGTACCAAGTATCATCTAGAGAAAATGGGAGGGTTACAAAAATGAAGGATAAACATAATAATAAACGTAATTAATGTATCCAGGTGTAATAAACACGTAAGATGTTCCTACTGTCTCAGCCGGCAGGGTTACCCCTTTGGCTAAATTGGTAGAGCGTTTGACTCACAATCCAGCAATTTGAGTTCAAATCCCAGGATTGGCATGGTTCTGGTATACAGTAGTATGACAGATTTGATAGTGTAAGTGTCAGTCACTAGTTATTCGAAATTTGATCACATTCATATTGGGTCAATTCCTCCTTACCTTGAAGGGAAATGAACATATTTATTTTATAGTGTTATATTGAAAGTCAAATCTTGTCAAAAATTTGTTTCAAATTGCTTGACAATTATGATTATATATGGCCTGTGAATTCAAGATAAATGTATATACAAATTTTTATATCCCTATTCATCTTAAACTGTATCATCAATCATATGTTCTGACATTCTCAGTGTAATATATAAAAGCTTGGATGGAACTACTCCGGTGTAAACTATTTGAACATTTTTTATTATTTTCATTTATAAAAACTTGAAAAGATATACAGTAAAGGGCTGTGGTTCATCTAATTTTATGCTGAAGTTCACATTTATTTATACATAGGGCTTGAATCATTTAGTGTTTTGCCCTTGAAATTTAAATAATTCACTAGAAAATCATAAATTTGTTTATGAGGCATATCAATTTATGACAGGTCACAAATCATAATAATAGAAGATTTATCATGAAATAATGCTATTAATATGACATTCAACTTGGTAGGTTGATATTTATTTTATACATCTGGTGGGATCTTCCATGCATTACTTCATGCTTTCAATGGTTGGATATTAATTGACATTTTGAATATTGTGACATTGACATTTATTTCAACTTGGGGAGTAGCAGCCAGAAGGTCAACAGGTACATTTCAGACATAAACATGAATTAACTCCGCATTGTGGTGGAAGATAACAGATCGCAATGATCTGAAAGCTCATTGATAATCCTAATACAGAATCCTTTCAGTCGGAGAAGGGTCTTGAATATCACTTGTTTGCAATAGACCATCATCCTCTGAAGCCGCTGGTTGAAATGAACAATGTTTTACTGTCCGACTATGAAAGGACCTCATCAACTGTTGCTTCCAATTGTTGTGTTATTAGTTTGTACACAGAATCTGTCTCTCACAATGGAGGGCCCCTGAGAAAGTAGTGATGGGACGCACACACAAAAACCTGCTCATAAACGTTGCTGACAGGATTCTGTTGTCAAACTGGCCAGCTCCCAGATCTTTGTTGCTTTTAACGTGAGCAGATCAGTGCTTCTGAATACAGCTTGTCCAGAGGGTATACGGATATACGCGGGTATACACGCACAGTCGGAGCGTGGCAGGGAGGCATGTAAAAACACTCGCGCATACAACCAACGTACAATGAAAGTACAAAACAGTTTCACGACAATGTACCCAGTATGGAGTGTGCCCACCAGCGGGCTAACCTTCAAACTCTGGAACCCCGATAACATCGAGTATATCAAATTTGAAATTTGAAACGGAAAAGCGACCTCTTATGTTACCCGAGCCATATAACAGTTGGTGAAAGGGGTTTTATGTATTGTGATGGAAATTAAGGCAAAATACTACCTGTCCCTAGCTGTGAGTTCAGACACTGAACTTCAAGATACAACATATGTTTTCAGATATTCACTGTTAATTCCTAGTTCTTTTCAAACTAATTGAAAATTTGAATTGTCATTTTTCTGAGATGACATTCTGATCCTATTCACTGAAGCCATTACCAGAAATAATTCACATACAATTACAACACATTTTCTTTTGTATACACAGTCATCAAACTGTTTATATACAAAGTTAAGACACCCAACAAAAATAACATAACCACTTTCAACAGGTGATAAGGATTTCATGTAAATGATCGTCAGGAGCGCTTACATACCAGAACTTCTGGGCTATAGAGGTTAATACATCATGAGTGTGATTAATTCCTTGTACAATCAGTGACATAAGCTGGTGCTAAGTGCGGCCCAGGGCTAGACAGGTGTCTGTTGATCAACAGTTACCAAGGAATTACCACAAGTCTCGGACACCCCTTACCACACGTGTATGGTCAGTTCCTTTAATGCTGCTTTGACAAATAATTGGTCAACACAGCGCCAATCAAGTTTGTCAACAAGGTACGCAGGTCCACCTCCCTCAGATAATGAAAGTAACAGCAGCGTGTGTTGGCCTTACAGTTTATCTGCAAGCTCACCATCTGACTTTTTACCTGTGGTGTCATGGTCTATATTAAACACTGGAGCGATAGGTATTTAGCAAATTGCTGTGAAATCTAACGGTTGGAAATATGAGATGAGTATTATAATAATGTAACCGATTTGCTAGTGCCTGATGTGACGAAGAGTCTTGACACAGGTTATACCGGGTGGTGGGTTTACTGCTCTGCTTGGGTACAATGACCATATTTATACTCAATACAGTACTCAATACAGTACTCAATACAGTACTCAATACAGTACTCGATACAGTACTCAATACAGTACTCGATACAGTACTCAATACAGTACTCAATACAGTACTCGATACAGTACTCGATACAGTACTCAATACAGTACTCAATACAATATGAAGATTTAAAGTCAGAGACCATGTATAGTAGCAACAACAGGCAGGAATAGTATACATGTAGCTTACAACTCCTATCAACATGATGCAGCATCTTCATCCAGTCTATATATATGTACTCAAAAGAAATCAGGAATGCACGTACACGTACCTGATCCAGAATATCCCCATATTAACCTTCCTAGTATGATTGGCAACTGTAGATGCAATATCAAGACTTCGCCCTTTTATAGCATACCCAAAATCTCAATACTTCCCAGCCGGCATATCGCAATATATGATGTCAATATGATGTCGAATCGATGTTGAAACAACATCAGCGATATAAAATCAACGTCAATTCGACATCGTATTAATATCATATGTTGCGATGTGCCGGCTGGGTTTCTTCATTTCACTAGCATACCCATGTAATCTCAATACTTCCCTCATTTAACTAGCATACCCTTGACTGCAAAGCACCAGTGAGTAGCTACTAGCTGGATATTAAGTGCTATATAAATTGATCAATTTATTTGTTATCTAAAACACAGTGAATGAGTTCTTGTTTTATGATGACTATCAAATACAGAGAAGATCCTGTAGTGTAATGCAGGTTACCTGTGGCCAGGCAGTAGTGGACAGGGATCAGACCACACCAGTGAATTCACACCTGCACAAAATTGGTTTTCCAACCTATGTTAATACATTGCACCCTAAGTAGAGACACTTCAAATTTGGGTGAAAGCTCTGAAAGACAATTCCAACCACAATCAGGCTACCTCAGTATTTAATTATAAGGGATATACTGATACTGGTTTCTGTACGTTACACAATCGTCAATTCCAGTATGCCACAAGTTACACTAGAGGTATGATCAAACAGATTGATATCAGTCAGGTGTGAAAAGTATGGTTGTTAATTTCAGGTAAATTTCAGGTAATTTACAGGTAATTCCAAGCGTTATATCATGGCCTTTCAGAAACTGAGGCTCGCTAATTTCGGCTAAGTGCCAGGTACATTCTCACTGTTATATCACTCTACCTTTCAATTACAACTCTTACTTGAATGTGTTTCATCACCTCCTATGGAACAACCTAGGAAAATAGACTAGGCTCGTTTATTCAGGTATATTACAGGTAGGAGACATGAAACGTGTAAATGGTGTTTTAGGAGTCATGATGTAAATTATTTCACGTCTTTAATTAGATTTCCATGGAGAACCAGAACTGCTGTTTACATTTTGACAAGACTACCGTAGTTATTTGTAGGTTAATGTTCAATCAAGATGGTGCTGTTAACCCTCAGAGCCCCAAACACGTATATATACTTTTTTGTTATGACATCATTAACAGTCTGTTATCTGCCCAATACATTGGTGCTGACATGACATTTGAATATTGAAAGGATCACTAAATCTATAAAGCAAGTTTTACTTATATCAATAACTCAAACATCAGCATGAACATTGATGAATGTTAGAACATAAATGACATTAGATGAGTGCTCATGCTAGATCAACAGATCAATGTGCACATAGTGCATTCTCAACACCAGAGGAATTATACCAAATGGCAATTTGTGTTGCTTTGTATCCTTTCTGCTATCTATGATAGTCTAATAAAATTGTAACAATCATTTGGAGTATAGAATAGTATAGAAGTACTCCATCAAGCAAGAAGAATATGATAACGACGCTCTGGATATTCACGTAAAGTTGCTAATATTATCATAACCTGTATTGGGTGTCTCAAGGATTCACACAGTAGACGTCAGCTGTATACCAGGCATTACTCAGACAGGAATGTCATTAGCAAAGTGTGATGTATCGCGGTGAAATCGACACTATGAAATTGACACAGGCTCCTCTCACCGTGTTATTGTGATATAAAGAAAGACGATGCAGTCGTATCACTGTGATCATCTCAGTCTTAGATTCACTGGCACATCTCTGAGAAAGTGTCACAACACTACAGTGCTAACTGTGTAGGATTGGGAGCTCTACAGGCCTGGCTATCTACCTTCTATCTTACAGGTCAGCGAAAACATGGCTATAATACAGTTTTACCACACCGTAATCTCAATGTACATATAAACATTCACATGTTTGAAATTGTTCTTTACTTTTTGAAATTCTATGCATTCTTTCTCATATCTGAGTGAGCATGCAGTATAGTAGGAGGATATTTAATGCATCTTATTGGTCAGGTAAAATATGGGTATACTCGAGTTTTATCTCAAGGGAATCTTAATGTACATACCGGTATATGTGTATTCATATGTTTTAAATTGTTTTTATTTAAGTGTATGCATTTTTTCTCATATATGAGCGAGTATATTGCAAGAGGAGATAATACCTACCTGATCGTACTAATCAGGTAAAACATATTCATGATAGTTTTCTTCCTTGATAATCTTATTTTACTGATGTATTTTAAATTGTTTCTACTCATGTGAATGTTATGTGAATGAGCTAAAATTTGAAGCACTTTCCACCATATTTGACCCAGGCTGAGCACGGGGTGAGAACCTGTGATAATTAGTTGTTTCAGTAAGACCCACAAGCAGTCTACTGCAGATCAATGGAAACTGATAAAACTGTAGAGACATTACAAAACAATTTGCCTTGTACATGTACACCATTCAGCATAAAAAAACCATGTGGATGCCGAACAGGATTTGAATTCAGAACCAACAGGTTCCAAGGCTGATGCACTAACAACTGTGCTAAAAAGAAAAACCAGTGAAAACAATCCTGAAAATTGTAGATGATGTAATGAACTAATGTTTCATTAAATGTGTACAAGAAGATTATACAAGTTTAGTTAAAATCTAAAAAATATTCTGGGGAAACAGTATAAATATACATGTATTTGGTTTGGTGAAACATTATTATTTTCAGTTCAGAAAGTATTGAACAATATTGACAATTACAAATTGTGTCACAATTTATGATAACAGCAGCATTGCTAGTTTTTCTAGTATCCAGGATCAACAAAAGATCTTATACCACAATTCACTAAAGCTGTTACAAGTTCTCCTATGAGTAATATTTCTACGATTATATGGATTATTAGTCACACCAATAAAATAAAACCCATAAAGACTCGCATTATGAGGTGAATAATATTTCGGATCTGATTAAGAACTTCAATAAGATCTTCCAGCCAGAGGGAAGAAAGTCTAATGCCAGTTAATCAAATCTCAATATCAGTTAAAGTTGTAAAAATTGGCTAGAATTGCGGCAAAGATCGAATCTTGTAATTGAATTTTGTTTTAATTGTTGTCTTCGTACAAGGCATGAGGTATAATGGCTCCCAAGATGACGCTTGTTAGGTCATGTTAATCTTTAATTATTGACGTTGCCTGAAATAAAGGACAATGTTTGTTACAAGCTTAATCAATGCGATGTACAAGTTTGTTAACATCTGTCCCCTTATTAACATTACTCATCCTGGGGTCAGATCGCTCGCTCAGCTCAAATCTCGATATGGTGACGGAGGCCACAGATCAAATCTCACCCTGAGGTAATATCTGACTGACGTCTTCAAAATCCACTTCCTAAGATTAAATTGAGACTAATATCACTGAATCCATCCCCATGTCTTCCGAATCCACTTCCTAGGTTCATATAAGGCTTCAGCATCACCTCAGTGTTAATCCCAATCATTCTGCTATAGCCCAGTTGGTAGTGTGTCAGACTAGAAACCTGAATGTTCGAGTTTTAATCCTCAATTTCCTATGTGCAATGGAGAATGATTTCACATGCAGGGAAGACATGGATGTCATGTCTATCTGTATACATACCGGTAGTGCATAGTAATCATTCACGATTTATCTGTAATAACCCTGGGAGTTTTTATCGTAACAATAAACAGATAACCGAAATACTGTGTGTATTAAATCTCAAGCCAGATGGCACCTACCGTAGATAATACAGTGTTTATACATAAAAGATGGTTTTACAAAGTTGAAGGCATTATCAGTCGAGGATGGAAAGTGGGGGAGAAACCATAGAAAAATCTAGGGTGGCGATTGGAGTCGGGTTGCTCAGCCATCACTTGATGTTGGGCCCGATTGTCTGTTGCAGCACAGAAGGATGTTCTTTTTGAGACAAGATTATACGTGGTATGTTTGAGGAAATACACAAAATGTGTGAGATAAAATACATTATGTACACTTTTGATTCTGTCTTTTTGATTTCAATGACAGTATAGACACTTCAGTGCTGAGACGCCCAGGTGTTCACTTAAGACGTGGATGGAAGTGATGATAGCATGACAGTAGGAGATGGCACACATCAGAATGTACACACATATCTATACAAATACTTTATTCTAAGATTGGACCCAATTACAGTAAAAAGATATTAAACTCAAATTTGTCTAGTCATGTTACAGAGACCAAATCACCCATGAAATTCATTTTCAGTCTTCTTTTGTCTTTTTTTTTTATAAATCTCATCTCGACACAAGCAGGCTAATTAAGGTCTGTTAAGCATGAAATAAGAGGTCTGAAATCCATTGCTTTAAGGGCGAACATGTGTAATGTTCTCAGCCTCAAACTCATTTATTTCAAAGATGTTTTGAGAAGTTTTGTGCTAATCTTGGGTAATCGGTTCAGATATCGCTGTCAGAAGATGAATTTTTAATCTGACATAATAGACATTTAGAAAGAAATATGAGACAAGTATTAAATTGCAAAAGCAAATTACATTGGAAATTTATGTAATGGTGCTGGTATTACAACCATTAGTATTGTTCACATTAAATTTATGGCATGCATATAATGTAGTTTTCTTTTTTAAGTTATCTACTCCCATTGGGATATTCACATCATAAGCAGTATCCATGAGGCATACGTAATAAATATTTTATATTTAAAAAAAAAAGGTTTTTGGATTGATAACAAATTGTGTAAATAATAGAGATATCATCATATTTGAGTTCATATGTAAGCATAAAAATGCTCTGAAAGTAAATCATAATATTATTTCAATTTTTTATTTATTATTGTAAGTAAAGATTTGATAGTTGCATATTGAGAGAATTACAAATGACAGACACATAGATAGACTGATACACCCTAGTAGACATGGTCTCTTACAGGTCAGAGATTTTCATCACAATTTCATCTTTGCAGACACACCTTTTTAACACATTACCTTGATGCCAGATGTACAAGATTTAATGATGAACACATTCCGTGACCATTACCCGTGAAAGCAGGTGTTATCAAGGTATACATAGACACGCACCACACACCTTTACACCTCCACCCTCTCCCCACTGCCGCCCTGCCACACCTACCCCCA
This sequence comes from Lepetodrilus ovalis, assembly GCA_032361185.1. NCBI lineage: Eukaryota > Metazoa > Mollusca > Gastropoda > Lepetellida > Lepetodrilidae > Lepetodrilus > Lepetodrilus ovalis. The sequence continues at coordinate 15,083 of JAUTBQ010084869.1, forward strand.
CCCTCTGCAACCCTCCTTCAGCAACATCCATCACTATTATCAACAGTCTGTCAACATATGCACTATGAAACCTGCTATCAGCATGAGTGATATCCATTTCATATTCATTTCATGGAAATATACATGCTTCAGTTAAATCTGATTGGCTGATGGACGTGTAATATCAAACACCCTGCCATGCCACTGACAGATAGTAAAGTACGTATCACTACTGTGTAATAACAAGAGTATAGTGCCGCTCTCACTTACATTTACATCACAATATACTTCATAACACTGTCAAGGAATAATTCCTAAAAGGAAAAGACGATTTTAAGGTGCATTCGTATATTTCATGCTCAATTGAAACCAAAACAAAGTATTCTTGTATTTTTCTTGGCAGAGCAGTCATCCATATGCAAGTGATTTGCAAACATTTGCAGGAGGTTATAAAATTATTGTGTTTGGCAATGTACACAGAGACAAGGGGAGATAAATACTGAAGTGGATCTTCATCACCTGTCATGTAAATAGCATGCGGAGATCCGTGTACTACTTGACACACAACTACTTGTAACATTGATATAAAATATTCCAATTAAATAGTCGCAGCATCTGTGAGAGCACACACCCGGAACTGCCTGAGATATGATCAGCTACCTGCATGTTAACACCAGGAACACTTCAGACAGCGAAGACGCTAACTCTAACGCTAACTCTAACGCTAACTCTAACACGTGTGTCTCGTATACCGAGGTGTGGGTCTAACCATCCTCTGACACAAGTGTTTTAATTTACACCAGAGATGAGAGATGGCTCCACAAAGATGATAGGCACTCGATGCAAACTTCCTTCACAAATTGTCAACCATGACGGAGCGGCTGTAGCATGTTTAGTCAAATAATCCAATTCATGCCTGCAACAGCTTACGATTTCGCAGATGACATTAAAGTGAACATGGCGAGGGAGGTGATGCCGGGGAACTGTTCCTGGTCACAACCTGCATCAACACCTCAACCACCAGGAGAAGAGGTGCAAATACTGGCAGAGTCCAACATCAACATAGATGTCAGAGGTGGAGGTGTATCAGTGACATATATCCCACAACATTACGACATTACATAGGACATGTGCTGTTAGAAACATAAGCATGAACAGATAGGAGGGTGGTCTAACTTCAAGAGGTAACTAAATTCATCCTTGATATACAGTGTCCCCTCGATATAACGCGGAATATGGGGTCCATGACATATCCCCCACCTTATAGTACCAGCCTTATATGATAGTACAGGTAAATAAAAAAAATTAAAATGGGATCCACATCTGACCCAGCCTTATATCCGAATCCGCTGTGTATCAAACAGTGTTATATCGAGG
>JAUTBQ010084980.1:0-16434 GCA_032361185.1 Lepetodrilus ovalis
CCTCCACAAACACCCACCCACACACCCCCAGAAAAAAAGAAGTAAAAAGCAAAAAATGGCAAAAGAAAATAGAACTAATATTTTAATGGAAAAAAAAAAGAGAAATAAGAAAACATATTTTGTTAAAGTTATGAATATAAATGTGACACACAACCATCTCCCAAACTACATCCATACTGGCACCACCACAGGACTACAATCAGAACCTTTAGCTTTGCTGGTTCATGTGCACTGTTCTAGCCATGTCTACCTACATCTAAACATAGTACAACACAATATATACCATTACCACATCTCCTGTCAATTAGAATTTTCTCCACCACTCACAGAAGTCCCTGTGTAAGAAAGTCGTATTTCCTAAGAAGTAATTATTTCCTATACATATTTATACACACATATCTCTGCTAGGTCTGCAGCATTGATCCAGAATGTCTCCGAGATTGATATTTGAAAGCCTATAGTTACGTGAGACAGACAAATGTGCGCAGTTAATCAAATTTCACTTGATGTTATGTTGTTGGAACACTCCTGCAAGAAGTGCATGTAACTGTAGATTGTGATTTATTTGTCTTATCAGAACCCCTCTTGTAGGGTCTCCCATCTGCTTCTGGTGCAAGACCTCAAGATGTTTCCAGACTTCCAGAAAGTCATGTGAGATACATGGATGATGTCATAGGATGTGACAATGATGATGACATAGCATGTATCCAAGTGTTGGCTCAATGTATATGGTTATTTTCAAAGTTTAATCCAAACATCGTGCAATCAAATTGAAATTCAGTACCCTTCATCAATGTGCAAGAGGTGTGTGTGTGTGTATGTGTGTGTGTGTGTGTGTCCATGTAACAGCACAGACCTTGTGATAAACTATATACAAATTAAGCACTTTAATAATATACAGTAGTATACAGTCAGACCCGATTATAACGGTCTCAGTTTTACCAGTTTCTCTGCCTACCGGTCAACCTTTATTAATTACAGATTTCCTGCTATAGACTTTAACTCGATGAATGATTGATCCGATTATCCGAATATTTTGCTTACTAGTCAGATTTTAACAAAAATGAAAGTGTCCAAAACTGGAAGTGTCCGTTATAAGGGGGTCTGACTGTATACATTTTAATTTCACAATTGTTTAGTTCAATATTAATTGCGTGTTCTTGTATATGGAAACATTCCTAACTTTGCATAGGGTACAGTGTTTCACAATAGGTACATGTACAAAAACCACTGTCAATTGGCATTACCCACAAGCCATCTGGAGAACTGCATTATGGTTGAGTAAAAATACGCAGACTTCAAAGGATGCACTCAATCACCTGCCGCGACACAATCCGACCACGCGACAGTTCCAGAGCGGAAAGAAGTGACTTCCCAGTTCCTGTCCAGAGATCCCAAAATACCACGTGATGAATGTGAGACTTAATTTAAATAGTTAAACCTACTCCTGGCTGGATTCATCATGGTCGCTGTTCTGTAGGGTATCACTGGATGTCGTCAGCAAGGAGAAGGTTAATTTGAGAAATGTTGATATCCACGAAAGATTAATGAACACTTTGTGTGCTGACAATCATGACGAATGGTCTATGCAGTATCTCCAGTTGTCATTTACAGCCACTTTCAAGATTATTTCACTTATATCCTATACTAGTATTATATATATATACATCATGACTTGTCAGGTTAGGGTAGGAGGAAACCCACAACACCTACTGTGCTGAATGTTGCAGTAAACCTGTGAGAACTGACGTTCATTATCTATATCGTAACATCTTTTACTGGGCCAGTAGCCTTTTTGGCCTTATGTATTTAGCTTTATATTATTTTAACAACGAAGAGTTTATGAATGCCTACAGTCTTCAGGTACTCAAGCCCTTGCAGGAGCTCTGGCCGAAGAGAATGGCATCAGTTTCCTCAAGCCAGGGTTCCAAAACTCTCTCTCTCTCCCTTTCTCTCTCTCTCTTTCTCTCTCCCTCCCCCTCTCTTTCTCTCTCTCCCTCTCTTTCTCTCTCTCTCTCTAACCCCTCTCTCATACTGTGATGAATATGTTGATCCAGATAATTATAATAACACTGTACTGGTATAAGGTCCATTGACACTTGGCACTATGACATTTAATAGAATGACTCAGTCAGAGAAATTATTAATTTGATTACGTTCACATTCTATTGTTTGACATTCTATAAATAAGTTGACAATACAGAAGCAATTTGTTTGCACTTACATATCTGGTTATCTTATCTGACTCAAGTATTCATTAAAGTATTAGTATGTGATGTCCATGGTAATCTCCTAATACAACTTAGTATTTAAATTACTGATTACCCGCTAGTGTAAAAAAGAACTCTCTTTCAGAACAGAACTTTTAGTGTGTTTTTTTTTGTTTTAACAAACGAATATGTACCGGGTATATAGAAAGTTGAAGCATACCATTTTTTAAATCCGATGACTTCGCTGTTCAAACTCTGAAAATATTATTCATAAAACATTTTGTCCGATACCAATAATCATTTACACACTTCTGACAAAATTATTGGAAAATATTTGCAAAATAAATTATTTCTATGTTTGTCATGGATTTTTATAGGTTATCATTCTATTGAACAACTTCATACAAATTTTGATTATCATAACCACGCCCAATTTTAATTAGTTCTTTTTGAAACATGATTAAAACATTCTGAACATACAAATCCACATGGCACAGATAAGAAAACCAATTATTATATTGACCTCCAATCAATATTTGACATCTAGTTAACATTCCGTTTGCACTGAACGACACTTTAATTTACACTACTGTTACTGTTGTCATGTGTAAACTTCTCAAATGATCACCTACTCACATGCAAGAAATTCCATGTCATGTTTGCATTGTCAATGTCCAGACAACCCTGCAATAGATGCAGCGTATTTAACCCTCTCCCTGCTGGATTATGCAAATACACTGCTGCATGTTTATGGCATCTCCGGTTGCCTGCAGCAGGGAGAGGGTTAATGTCTCGTCAGATATCAAGGTTATGGAAAAGCCTTGTAAATGGACTCAATATTATGAATATGCATGTGTACGGTAATTTGTAGTTGTGAAAATGTCATCACATGTCGGTGTTGATGTCTCCTGGGGTTGTAACACATTGAATACTCACAACCTTTGGGGCAGCATTCATGTATCGTACAAAACACTTGGAAAAAGATTGTTTTTTAACAAAAGATCATCTTTATTTGCTAATCACAACATGAAAAGTACAAGTTGATATTCAAATCTGAATTATATATATGCAATAATAAAAATACAATAAAAAAAATATAGTAAAAAATGTACCAAAATATTTTTTAAACATTTTCTTTTCATGGAACAAGTTCCTCATGGAATATTCTTGAAATCTATGGAAAATGTTCCCCTTGGCAATTTGAAAACTAAATTTCAACTGAATTCCTGTGTTAGCTACTTATTTATGGATATTCTGTAATTAACCCTCTCCCTGCAGCAGGCAACCGGGGATGCCCTAAACAGCAGTGTATGTGCACAATCCAGCAGGGAGAGGGTTAAATCAAAATGATGCCTTGTTGTAATACTTTCTACCAGTGATAATGGAGTTTAACCTTGCTGCGGGAATCTTTCACCCAGTTGATACGATAATATCTACCATGAGACCGGTTAACTCACAAAACGTGAATAGAAAGTGATATTGTAAATATAATACAGACCAAGCAATAACCCAAAGGTAAGCAGAGATACCTTATAGAGCAGTGTTTCTCATTAATTCAACAGTGAAAAGGTAAAGAACCAAGGTATCCTTTCACGAAGCTCTCTTATGCACTAAGAGACCATAGCGCTCTCTTTGCCGATAGCTAATGCACCGCAAAGAGAGCGCTATGGTCTCTTTAGTGGATGAGAGAGCTTTGTGAAAGGATACCCAAGATCATTGGATCAACTTAGCCCAAAGAAGGTGGATGAACTATTGTTTAAACACATCAGTCAAAGAAAGTTGCTATATCAAATACTATAAAAAATTCTATACATTTCCCGTTAAATTTCCATATCATCTTTTGATTTACGATGAACTTGAACAAAATTATTGCTAACACCACTGTTCACTAAAGTTCCTACATTGGACACAACAGAATCTTATATTTTTCCTCTAGATTTTCATGTCCTTTCCGGTTCAATATGTCTATGAACTTTACCCGAATTTGAATGTTATTGCTAGGCAAGGAGGTATCATGGTCATGAAACAATCCGCTATCATGACTCTCACCGCCGTGGAAAACATGTTCGCCTTGACTTTTCAGCTGTTCAATTGCTCAGGCAACTGAAAACTTTCCCCTTAATAAAGTATAAGAAACTTTAAGTCATTTAACCTACAATACCTCCAATTACAACCATCACTCGCCACCGGACTTTCATCCTTTGACCATCTCGCCACACAAACCACCTGCTTCTGTTGGTCATTGTTTATGTTATCCCTCCTTAAATGTCCACTTTAACCCTCTCTGTGCGTGTGCGTCTTTCTCTCTTCTACTAGTGTTCAATGCTTATGTTATGCCTCCTTAGATGTCCACTTTAACCCTCTATGCCTGTCTCTCTACAGCTAGTGTTCAATGCTTCTACTATTCAATGCTTATGTTATCCCTCCGGAACAACCTTTTCTTTACTGTCCACTTGAACCCTCTATATCTTGTCCACTCTCCCTTTCTCTCTCCTGTCTGTCTCTCTCTCCCCTAATTATCCCTCTATATCCTGTCCACTCTCTCTCTCTCTCTCTCTCTCCCTAACTAACTCCTGTCTGTCTGTCTCCCCTCTCTCTTTCTCTCTCTCCTAATGCATATATTATCCCTCCGGAATAATCTCGTCTTAAATGACCACTTTTACCCCTCCACATTCTGTCCTTACGCCTCTCTATATTCATCAATGCGTACAAGCCGTTCACCTCAGGTAACCCGGCCACTACTCGCTGAAAACCCGGGATACCATATATTAAAGGCACTTGAACGTCTTGACAAACCTTCAAAGTCAAAGCCATCAGTCTCAGGACAAATCCAGCTTGCCTTACATGTATGTACACTTGACCTTACCTACCCGTAATCCCACCCCACACCCCATACCAAGCTGGCTTTCATCTCTCGGCTGTGTATCTTCATATCTCCATCCCTTATCAAATTATTCAGATTTTTCACTTTCAGGAATAATCCCCACCCCATAAAATGCTGTTACCTCCCCCACCTGCTTTGAGGTCAATGTCCACAACACCTTCCCTTGACCACCGCCATAACCCCCCCCCCCCCCATCCCCCCACACACACCACCATACAAAACTGTACCCGCCACCCTACACACCACCATACAAAACTGTACCCCACCCAACCATTTCTTTGCTCAATTCCATGGTCGTTATCCATACAATTTACAAATCCCTTGAGCCATCATAAAGCAGATTTAATTAGGCCCAGTATCAATGGTCCCAGAAGTTATATTTCTGATATCGTTATAGGATACTCCGGATGTAGTGTAGACTTTATCTTTCTTTCGTAAGAATTTACTGGAACATACAATCTACTACAACTCTTAAGCTATGGGTATTACATGTTACTATCTGCTTTTATCTGATATTGTGAAATGAATGAAATAATCTTGAAATTTGCTCTAGATCACAATTTACACGGAAAACGAAACAAGAAAATACTGCATCACCCCCAATCCTCTCCCAACACATTGTTGCTGCCCACATCTGATTCCCCACCCATGAGACGTTCCCTGACTTGTGACAATGAGCATCCCCATTGTATATACAATACACTTACTACCCCCCCCCCCCACCCCCCATACCCACAAGCACACAAACGCCCCACCTTCTCCCTTTTCTACATACACACATACCCCCACCTTCCTATACACACACGCAGTCCCCACCCAACCCCACCCCACGCACACAAATACACACCTATATGGACAGCACCCCACCCTCCCACATACTCCTCCTACGTACGTTCACCTACAGGGACCATCGCTTGCCCTTCTATTCCCCCCCCACCCGACACGACCGTACAACATTTTTTCTGATGGCTCCAATCTGCCTCTAGCTCCGTTGATGAGCTCCGCATGTGACCGATGCGCACGACACACATCGCCATCTGCAGAAAGCCTCTCCATTTCCAGCGGAATTCTCTGCATCGTACACATGGCGCACATAACCAACAATGCTTTTTACACACCCCCTGCATCCCCCTCCTTCAACCCTTGCATTTCTCCCCACTTTCCCCCAAAATCCCCCCTTTCCCTCTCGATATCCGGAGTTGTGATCGGGGCATTTCAAACCCCCTTTTTCCATTATTGCAGGCATTTGCTTGTAAACCATTCCCTTCCGCTTTGGTCTCAGGTTTGTGAATGGAATAACAGCAATGGTTTAAATTTAAAGGCATACCATCATATGGTTTGTTGACATGTTTCATGGTCAAACGTATTTTGCCTGAAAAGTATGTACATTGGATTTGTCTGTACACAAGTATTATGGGCAACAAGCTACCGTACATATTCCATACGACTAAGGATAGAAACTAACTTTAAAACTTACTTTCCAAAATAGTGATACAAATTTTATGAATTTCTACTGTCCCTTAGGATACCTTTAGCATTGGGAGAAATGTCCGAGGCAATTGCGATCCCTGCATGTCCCATTGGTTTTAAATATTTTATAGTTCTATACAGTGCCCCCTCGATATAACACAGTGCAATGCACCATGGATTCGGATATAATGCAGGGTCAGACGTGGATCCCATTTTTAATTTTTCCCTGTAATATCGTATAAGGTGGGTACAATAATCGAGGGGTATGTCATGGACCCCAACTTCAGTGTTATATCGAGGGGACACTGTATTTATTATCATGAGATAAAAAATATAAATAATTAAAAAATATACAAATTAAATTAAATAAAGTTGTCTATTATGGAGTTTAACTTCGCTGCGGGAATCTTTCACCCATTTGCAATGATATAAAGTTGTCTACTAATGTTTATAATTCTTATCTCAAGCTGACCATCTTGTCAGCAACATTTATAGTAAAAAATATTTCTAATGAAATATATATAAAAATAAAAAAAATAAAAAATAGGAAAAGATTTCACAAAACAACAATAATATTTTTCAAATGTGTACATTAAAATACTTTTTTTTCCATACCTAACAGTACATCAAACTATGTTTACCAGCAGCACAAATGTAAACAACATCCTATCGAGTCCATTCCTGATAAAAGTCCTGTTATGTCTGTCAGTTCCTGCCTTGGAGGTCTGGCATATCGGCGAGCGGAGACCGACTTCCAAGAAAAACGGAGACTCTTCTTCATTCGGAGGACAGATAGTGCAGGCAGCGTCTTCTCCAGTGTGGGGAGACAAAAAAACAAGAGAACATGGAGTGTGAGTGCTTCCACATGTCCCCTCCCCACAGTAACGGTGCCACCACCAGTCAGGAAATTCAAATCCACCGTGGTACCTGAAAAGATAAAGACCTATAGTAAATCGAGTGGGGAATATATATACGGAACGGCTGGTCAAAACAGGAAATGGGTCTCCATGTGAAAAGAGGCAAATTCTGAGAGGTAATTTGGCCAAGGTCACCATGGAGAGAGAGTAGGTGGGGGATGGGAGGGTGGGGGATGGAAGGGAAGGGAAGGGGAGGGGGGGGAGGGGGGGGAGGGAAGAGAGAGTAAATGATTGGGAGATGGGAGAGAGAGAGAGAGAGAGAGATGGGAAAGAGGAGAGAGAGAGAGAGAGAGATAGAGAGAGAGAGAGAGAGAGAGAGAGAGAGAGAGAGAGAGAGAAAGAGAGAGAAGGAGGAAGCTGTGGTGAACAAGAGAAGGGGTGGGGGAAAAGAGTATTGATATACGAAAGTGTTGACAATGAGCAAGAATAGTGCCCGATTCTGCTTTGAAATATGAACTTCAGTAAATTGCTGCGGTGAGATACAAGTTAAGATCACACTAACATTACATCCTTCAGGACTGGTAGGGATTCAGAACAGAAGCTCTTGTGACAACAGATATATATCATATTTGAAAACACTGCTTCATGTTCCAATATCACAACTCATATAACCAGGTTACACCAATTGTAACCAGGTTGGTGCAACCTATACTCATTACAAAATACCATTATGCTATCTTAGTGATTACATGTTTTATAGTATATGCTTAATATCACTTACTTAAAGACTTACTTAATATAAATTAAAAGAATTGGCCATATTCCACTTATTATTGTTTACGCTCAATTATAAACATAAAAACGAGTCTATCAATCGACCATATGAGATGGCCACATGACTGGTCATGTGACTGTGAGTCACGTGATGATTATACTCGGGCAAAGTCATAATCCAAAGAAACTACTCTATAAATTTACCAGAATCGGTGGATCTGATGTCGTCATTTGTTGTCTGCGTACAGAACACCCAAGGTAAAAGAGTGGCCCCTTGCAGAGATCCAACATTAGAATTCAATCCAACAAGTTTTATATCCCATGGTAAATGCATCTCTTAACATCTGTCATACCAATACATGTACAGTATCTCACCTGCATCAGAATAAATAGGAACAAAAATGCAGAATTACATTAACCCTCTCCCTGCTGGATTAGGCACAAGCACCCTAACCCCAATCCTGATGAGACAGAAAATTGTCGTCTCCCCAACTCGGGGACAGATCTTCAGAACATTTCCGGATGCCTCCAACACATAGAGATTGAACCATTCCTCTGAAGAAACTGAATATCTTGACTCTACAGGGCGGCTTTTCTGATCGTCGCCAGAGGATAGGGGGTTAATCTTATACACAATTAAGCTGAATTGATGTCTAGGGAAATACTTAGATCCTGCTTCAACAAGTTGACATTTCATAGACGGTGAGAAGACAGGAACTTTACGATCTCTTTAAGAATGAAAGGTATACTTGGCTGGGGCTGTTACAACCTACCATTGATTTGTGGCCAGACTGCATAATTAGTCGGTCAACATAATTTGAAAAACATCATTAGGATGCCTACCACACACAATGCTTATATTAAATCACGAGTTTTTCTTCACAACAAGACATTAACTATTATCAGACAAACAGGTATCAAGGTTGTTGACAAACCACAATAAAAACAAAATAATCTTTTTTTTTTGGTTTTTGTTTTTGAGTTGAGATTTATACCTGCTTTCAAGATGTCAAGATGCTACCAACTGCCATTAAAAAAAAATCTTGAAAACAACTCAAAACAGTTAATGCGCTCATATTTTTAAAAGATTTATTTTCTGACTATGGGTCAAAATAACCTTGAAAGTAACTCTAACCTCTAGGCCGAAAATAAATATTAAAAATAATATTAATTGTGAAAGTAGATAGCTTCATTTTGTCTTTTAGCAAATCAGCAACATTTGAGGGCATCACTTGGAAAACATTTTTAGTCTTCGGCTCTCTGTGACATTGTCAATGTTAAATGTTAAACAGTGCATTTGTGAATACAGGAAAATATTTGTAGCCATTCGAATTAGCCAGTAAAATATTTACACAACAAATACCATTTCAGACTCTTAACACTATAGTGAGGCTTAGAAATGTATGATTTATTTATTTTGTTAAAAGTACATAACAAGGCTTATAAAATTAGGTGATGGAATTTATAATAATTGCAATTATACATATACAGTGTCCCCCTCGATATAACGCTGAAGTTGGGGTCCATGACATACCCCCACATAATAGTACCCATCTTGTACGACAGTACAGGGAAATAACGAAAATAAAAATGGGATATCCGAATCCACGGTGCATCGGACTGTGTTATATCAAGGGGGCACTGTATAATGGACATTACTCACTAATTCGTGAAAATTAAATTTAAGGAATTATAAGTTTTGTGACATCAAAGAAAGATTGGTGGTGATTGGTTGCAGATATTCTATATGCAGGGATGGAACTTGCCTGATTAGTGATTAGTCCGATTAGAATACCTTTAGCAATTGGGAGAGATGGCCCAGCAAGTGGGTGAGTGTTAATTTTCATCCTTTGCATATGGATAATATTTTTCAGGACATTTATCAAAATTAATGTTTTTTAATTAGAAAAATGGAACTTCACTTTTGACACAGGCTATATACGGAGAAATCCCTGAATAAATTATAATACACACTGTAAACATTACAATTTCCAAAATAATGAAATGTTCACAACCCAATGTGTCTAAGAAGCAAATAATATTTTAAAGTTTCATGGGAACTCTCTGAATTAAAGTGTACTTTGGCAACATAAGTGTTAATAAAAACACTAAAAGTGTTAAAATTCCCACCCACTACTTCATCCCTCCAAGACAGTTCCAACAACCGTTCCATTAACGCCAATCTTCATATTTTTTTTTACATCTCCTTTCCATAAGATCACCACATGGCGAACACGATCATGATAATTACTAAAAAATTACATATATTATATTCACTCAATATTCTTTTTATGTCCATTCAACCTTTTCAAGATCATAGTTCCACTTTTTAACATTAACCATGTCAACACGCTGACTGCTTTCTAAATAACTACGATCAGCCACGTAAAACCTACTTCTGCGGCAAATATTACTGAGATAATTGCCCTTTAAAACCCTGGAGATAAATAATTTATCTTGCATTTGTCACAGGTATGTTAATAATCTCATGACTGCGAGACTGGTTTTCTTTGCAGTCTTGACATAAAACATCTCTGATGATGACATGTGGAACTTATGAAAGGCACGTTTTATATCTTGGCCATATGGATACAATGAGCTAGGATGAAGTGCTATCAGAAGATATCTAGTAATGGATTCTTCAGAAAAAAATGTTAAAAGTTGGTACAAACCATCACAAAATGGTGAACGTTTTCAACTCATAGTGTTACTTTTCCCTGAGGCTACACAACCCTTTTTGAGTACGATTTGAAATTCAACGAAAAAAATAATTCATATAACATTTGAGCTTGCACATGAAATCATACTCAAAGGTTTTGTAACGTTGAGACATGATAGACAAAGACATATATTAAGTCTTAAAATTAAAGTGAAAGTAATTTTATTCAGGATATATCAAAATTTAATTATAAGAAAACTATGACGTCAACATAACAAACATACGGTAATGATAAAATTAAATTACAACAAATATTAATTTAATTATAAGAAAACTATGACGTCAACATAACAAACATATGATTAAAATTACGACAAATATTAAATTTCCACTTAGGCCATAATTATTGTTTTCAAGATATTCCCCCAAAAATGCACTGTTTTCCCTACTTTGACGTCATTCTTCGGTCACAAAGTTAAAAAAAAGAAAGTATATTTTTAATTGGGGAAAGATTTCCTTTAACTCTCTCCAACCTGGAGACAACCGGAGATGCCCTAAAGATCTGTGCCTGTGCCTAACCCAGCAGGGAGAGGGTTAACGTCATATGCATTATGCTTTTGCAAAAGGAACGTATATCAATGTAGAGACGTATTATATGCGCAGAGCACATTATTAATCATATTCCGAGCCTAGATTGTCCTTAGGCTTCAGTGACACCTTCAAACAGATATAAGTTGGTAGTAACTGTCACCAATAATGTCCATCAAATTCCTGAGACTTAAATTAACCATTCGCCACACACTATCGCGAGGAATGTCGCCACGAACTGGTTGCACCTGCAATAAGTACCGGTACATACATTTCTCCCATACCAGGCCCCGAAATTATGAAACCTTTTGAGAATGATTTTATGCTCAAGCTCAAATTTAATAGCGATTTGTGAACAAAACTTTGAACTGAACATGAAATTATATTCAGTAAAATTATGTAATCTATGGGGCAAGATTAATAGCAAATAAAATATTCTTGATTTAATTAAAACTATATTTTGGTCTGTTGTTGCTATTATTCTGATGTTGAGATCCAAAGAAACTCTGCATAATCATGATGAAAGTGTTTGAATGGTGACTTTCCGTGAATTCTGTCATTATCCAATCAGATAGCTTCTTTTAAAATCCTGTTAGTACTGTTACCAGACTATGATTGTTATGCGTGATCCAGACTTTTCTGTATGGATCAGTGTAAATGTAAACTAACCATAACTACAAGCTTGGCAATGGTGTACATAGTCTATGTCAAAGGTTACCCGAGAGTAGTGCCGTTTCATACATAAGAGCGCTGATTAGCCAGTCTACAGCAAACCACTGCATAGTGTCACCATGGTTAACCTATTCATGATATGCAGTGCATCTGCTACAAAAACCCAGTCTTGGCTACCATTTATTCGATTGGCTCTTATCTTCCTATTGAGTCACTCAGATTTCAAGAAAGGTCAGTGGAACAATGACCCATATTAGGCTTCATTAGATCTTCATTTTGGAGGGTAATGGAATCGACCCAAGATGAATTTTTAATTAGACCACAGCCGTCTGGTGTTTAACAATCTCAGCATGACTGGAAAATGATCCCATTTGTGTTGAACAAATTCGTAATCTTCCACTTTGGTGAACAATATCATGTTCCGGCTTCTTTTGAAAAAAATAATATGATAATATACTATTTGAAATAATGTCATCTGGTAACTGATATAATGGCATCCAGGAATTGAAATAATGCCATCTGGGACTTGAAATAAAGCCATCCGAGAATTGAAATAATGCCATCCGAGAATTGAAATAATGCCATCTGGGAATTGAAATAATGCCATCCGGGAATTGACATAATGCCATCTCGGAACTGAAATAATGCCATCCAGGAATTGAAATAATGCCATCTTGGAACTGAAATAATGCCATCCATGAATTGAAATAATGCCATCCGGAAACTGAAATAATGCCATCCAAGAATTGAAATTATACCATCCATGAATTTAAAAATAGACCTGCCTTAACTTTTAAAATCCCATTGACAAGAAACAGGGCTTCTGTATCTTTCCTCCTAATTAATAAAATTACAATAAAATGCAGACACCTGCCTTGCGTAAAGATAAGTCTGTCTGAGAATGTACAGACCGAGCAGTGTCTGAGCGAAAGTACAGTCCACAGCACAGAGGTGTCTCTACAGAAGTCCTAGGAATTAAACTGTGACTGATATATCCACTGCATGTTGAGCCTCTCTCACTGATCCCAACGTCACCTCAGTCGCATGCGACCTTGACCTTGACCCAGTGACGGAGACCCAATCGATACATTCTCACATAAACACACAGTGACAGGAATTCAGACAGAAGTCTGGTTAAATATTCCCTGTGTAATTTTTGTCCTACAACAATGCGGGGGAAAATGGTTAGCTGCTGTTTCTGAATAAATAATCCGATTCTATTCTTTCCCTTGTGATTTAAGATGCTTCTGTTTGCTGAAAGGTGAAAGATGAAAAACGTGAAAGATGAAACTTTCACAGGTGTTGAATCTATTACGATTATAATAATTAGTTTTCAACGTATTCAGATTAAGATAATGTCATTACAAGAAAACACTAATTTCACTTAAATTTCGACCTACATATCACGATAAAATTTTAGTTCAAAATGTTGAAATATGTAAAGCCTTATTATATCAAGTTACAACACTCTCAATAAACCGCCTACCTTGGGATTTACTGTTGAATGGATAAATTCTCAAATGCCCTTCAGAAAATATCATTTACACTAAGCATTCTATTCTGGTGAACACAAATTATCCAACTTTCAATGGAGGATCTTACGCAAGTCATCGTAAAAAAACCCACCCGATCACGATGATGTCCAGCAAATTGACATCTAGCGAGTTAACCTCACTGGCAAAACAAGTAACTTGTGAATGATGCAAAGAGTGATGTAAGAATAGACGACCTAGCTGAAAATAATCCTGCTCATACAACCTATGCACGTTGGATGAGCTGCATCGATTACTCTCTCGTACATACGAACCGGCGAGAATGCTCCTCACTCGACAAGGACGAGGCTCGCAATGCCAATGATGCAAATGTCGAGTGTGTTACATGTCTGACGCAATCTCGCAGATCTCTCGCAGATCTCTCGCAGATCTCTCTCCAGTGTAAAATTGGAGGTGGTAACCTACATCCAGCGAGACGTATCCCAGTGTGCCTGAGGTCGATGTGAAATGCGGGGATCCCGAAATAAGATAAAATGATGCCATTGTTTAAATAAGGATGTGGATTACGTCTTAAACCTATTATTTACCGTCCAGAGGACTGCGAACTGGTATCATGGTATTAACAGATTAAAAAAGACTTCGTTGACATTTGATACCGAGAGAGATATCAAGAAAGTAATTGGGTTACAACACGCACTGAACAATAAAATTTCTAAATTTGGGATGTAATATAATTCAAGATCATGTTTAATATTAAAATCAATTGGCTTGCAGAGAAGTGTAAATGGATATCTGTGATAATGTACTTTCATCGGTACTCTTGAATCTATTTTTATAATTTTTATGTCAATAATTTATTATCTACAATCCTGGATCAATACTAGTCCATCTGATACATTTACTTGTTAGACAACCATTTATCAGAAAGAAAATATCCATATACCGACTTAAAACAAGGATCGATATACCACAAGTGACTTAAATGTCAACACCCAATCAGCTCGGAAATACCTCTCTAATAATAACCCAGAAAACAAAGCAAACATTTCCCCGGTAGGCGAAAGCAAATCTTTTTTTTATTTATTTTATTTATTTTAAAAATATGTTAATGTCATTCAATTCAGCATAGCTGGTATTTCGGTGGAGGTAGCAGCCAAATCGAATTACAATGCAATCTTTGACAATTGGGTCCAGCACCTCGGCTGCACTTTGAGCTGAATGGGTCCGAGATTGACGGATGTCTGCGTCTCCATGTATAAGGTGGTTTGGAGGTCGGAGTTTTTATTAATCCCGGGGTTGGCTGTTACATCGACTGACCAATTCTATTGCTAGATGTCGTCTCGTCTCTCCATGTGTGTGTGTTGGCGGAGCTCGGGAGGTTGTGATTTTTCTCCCAGGGCTGGTTACATCGACCCATGCCACCAGCCATATTGCTATCGTGGCTGTGTAAGGTTGCCTCGGTCCTCTGTAGGTCAGGCAGGCTGGCTAGATAGGTGGGTGAATGACCGAGGCTGACACACAGAGAAAACCCTTCCCAGCAGCCTTTGCTGCAGCTATTCTGGTTTGCCTCTTGTCTCAGCAGAGCGAGTGGCTAGTCCCGTTCTTTCTTTGGTTCGCTCACACCGAGCCAGCTAGCATTCCTGGGCCCTAGTACTGATCTAGCAACAATGTCGGCAAAAATATCTATTTAATCCCGTCTTGTACACCATTGAATAATCCCTAAAAGCTTAAGGAAAGTGCATTTATACGGAAAGTGCATATTAAATATTTTATGAGCAATGATAGGTCCATGTGACAACGGAATACTACCAGATTTCTTAGGGAGATTACCGGGTTTACCTCAAAACTGCTTTGTTGAGGCTTTCAATCGTTTGAATAACTAATAATTTCATAAATGATTTATGAAGGCAAAGTACAATTGTGCTTTTATCTACTAATCTGCAATTATCTATTTATTTATTTTTTAATCAAAGATTAATATTTTACAGTGAAAATACTAACTTTTGTGAGGACTATAATTAACTAGAATATGGCATATAACTGAGAAAACATTTATTGTAATTTAACATACCTAAACTATACAGTGCAATGTATAAAAATAATGACAATAATTCAAAATTTTACTTGCATTATCTAACCTAGTGTGAAAAATGTATTTCAAAATATCGTAACCTATAATTTTGTGTACTCTCTCAAATAACCCCAGTTATGTTAATACCCAACACTAACTTCAAAATATGAATATGAAAATAGATTGTGTAACATGGAAAGTCTGATATGTTTATAATATGTGATATTATGACATTTATTTAAACAACTATGAACTGTATTATGGCATATACAATACACGAGTGAAATCAGAATGGTAGTACCATGCGACTCCAATCAATCATCTATCACCCTTCTGTTTACTTTCATTTCTTCCTCCATTTTCCATATTCCTCACCTCTCTGCACTTTCTACCTCTACCTCTCTCTCCCTTCTGTCCATCCGTCCATCCCCTCCCCCTCTCTTTCTGTGCCATCGTTCTTCATCCATTCTTTCCCCTATCTGTATCTCTTTCTCACCTTCTTGATCTGTCTACCTTCCCTGTCTCTATCTATATCTGTCTGTTTCCGCTGCCTATCTTATCCTATGTCAGTCTGTCTGTCTCACCCTCTTGATCTGTCTTTCTTCCCTATATCTATATGTTTCTGTTGTCTGTCTGTCTCTTTCTTCCCTCCCTCTTTCTCTCTCTCTTTCCTTCTCTCACTCCCCTTTCTCTCTCTCCACCTCCCCATCCCCCTCCCCACACTCTCTCTCTCTCTCTCTCTCTCTCTCTCTCTCT
>JAUTBQ010085091.1:0-16431 GCA_032361185.1 Lepetodrilus ovalis
CCCCCCCCCCCCCCCACCCCACCCCTCCCTAGTCTGGCCTAGATCCGCCCCTGCGCAACTACCAAGAATATCTGCTCAAATGCGCTTTGCGGGGAACGGGCTGAACAAGGGCAATATATTCCTCTACCAACATCTTCAAAGGAAGAACAATGGATTCGATGCCCTCTTCCTTGCCCTATAAATACCTTCAGATTTCGGGACAGTTATGTACTCCAAAGTTCACCGATATCAAGTCTATTGGCTAATAATTAATATTTTCGACAAATTGGTCATAGTAGGCCTATATGTAGCCTATTTCCTTTTTTTTTTACTTCTGCTGTATACCTACATGGGGGCAGGTGTACAAAGATGATGTTGATGTTTGATATTATGCCTATATCATGGACATGGGTCTTTTCGTTGCCTTGGAATCCTTGCGCACTCGACCATAAACAGAGGTTTTGACGTAAACAGACCGCGCGGTTCCTACTCGTTGAGGAATTCTGGATGTTACAGTCACACGGGAAACGGAAGTGGCGCTCTTGTCGCCTGGCGTGTCCTCTGCGACTGCGCGCTTCTTCACTTCCGCCACGGCTTTCCTGAAGATGTTGAGTCTCCCTGCTATGAGGAAAATGGCGATTTTCTGCAAGAACTTGTCCCAAGTGACGATTCTGCAGCATAAATACGACTTTTAAATACATTACCGAGACAACTTAAATCATTAGAAGATCTGTATAGCGTATCTATAGGTCTTTACCAACGTCCAAGGTAGGATAATACAATGTAGGCCATTAGTTTGTTCGTAACATAACATGTAACAAAAAGGGTCGAAGTTCATGAAAACAGTCATCAATATACAATGTAGGCTATAGACATAAGCACGTCTTTCAATCAACTGGGTGAATTGTCTTACCCTGATTGGTCGTCGTCTGCAAATTCTATCTGCTCATGTCTATAGCTCACGTGAAATATCCGATCCCTGGGGGAAAAATGTTAGTACTATATTAGCCTTAGGGGTGACTGATGGCGGCCAATGCAACTATTGCGACAGTATTGCGATAGTTGAAAAGCAGTGTAATACTATTGCAATAGTATTGCGATTGTCGTAACTTTAAAATACATGAACAAGTATTTAGTGCCATTTATAGACAGTGCCTTAAAGGTATACACATTGTATGCATATGAAACGTAATATTAGTTTTAATGGGGTAAGTAACATTTACTATACTGAAATAGTTTTTTTTTTTCTCAGTATAAAATAAAAATCGTATCTTAAACCAGGGGTCGTAATGTTAGCGTATTGACTAGAAATCGTACTATGCTTATATTCGAACAGTGAGACAACTATTATAAATATCGATAGGAGTGTTATCGATAAAACAATCAAGACACTATCGATGTATAGGCCTACTGCTATCGGATGACTCACCATCGCGATCCATCGATAGTTCGATGTATCGTTACAGCCCTATAATATATACCTCAAACATGTATATCCATTTTGTTGGCGTATGGCGATGTATTTTTAATATTATAGGATCTGGCGTCACACACCAGTTAGATACTATCTGGCGTCACATAAGTTGATATATAGAGAATCTCACCCGAGTATATTTTGATATAGTTGATAAAGAAACGTAAATACGAGGCGTTGTCGAGTATTTACTTTACTTTATTACGAGTAGGATAACAACTATATCAAAACACACGAGAGAGAGGTTCTATTTATCACCCATTGTCATTCTTAAGTCATTTAAGAAGAAAAATAGCACTTTGAAAAGGTTTTTACTGGGAAGCCAATGAATAAGCTCATACGCAATAGCACTGTGACTTCATAGCATCGTTATGATGGTGACGACATCACAATCATAAACTGTTTGTCAACTGACTGAATTGGCCAATCAGTATCATTTGATTTTATATCTCCCGGAGATATCAATTTTATCTACAGCATATATCTCCTCTCAGAGCCACTATTGGGTGATAAATACCGTTAATATTAAATTAATTGTTAACGCTGGTTCCTGGTAGGTGTTGCATCGACGTTAGCGTAATATAAGTTAGCGTATACAACTTAGCAGCAGCGAATCCGCGGTGTGGGGTGGTGGTGGTCTTTGGGCCTGAATATAGTGAGCGCACAACGCAATGAACAGCTCCAATAAATAAAACAAATATTAATTCGTTTATTATTCGAGGATATGAATGATACTGATTGTTGACTTTTTATTAATAAATGGTGTTCTTATATACGAAAGGCATGCGACTAGGCATATATAGGCATAGCTAGGACACTAATACATGTATGATGCATGCCTATACCTCAATACCTATTCATATCAATATTGAATTGAATTGCATAGGCTAGCCCGACACGTCATGATAGTGGGTACAGGGGTATAAGTATTTATACAGATGATGCTTTATGTTCTGAATCCGCAGTGTATATTATACATGTACATACATAGATGGATGTACCGCTTTCATTGCCTGACGTAATTTCATCAGTGTACATGACGAACTATTTTTTGTTATACATGACAGATATGCTAGTTTGGGCTATGTACAGCTCTGCGTTATACCTGTCAACAGTCGATCAGGAAGTACAAACAAACAATTAGCGTATATACTGGACACATTAGACTACGGTATGAGTATACCACAAACCACAATAACTTCATAACTGCAATATCCAACTTACGCAATATAATATGGATCCTTAAACATAATATTATGTTCTGTGCATGTGAGAAATATACCTGTTACCAATAAATGCCAACTTAACGTTAACCAACTGCATATGACTGCTGGTATATATCATTGATAGAACAAAATGTCAAGGATTATCGTAAGCCTATGTCAAGTTGTAATGGAACATTCAGTATTTGAGATATGGGTACTCTACTTTAGAAAGCTGCTGAACTTGCACCAGACACTTTCTATTCCTAATACTTTTGTTTTGAAGCTAGTAAAGGTTGTTCTCAAAGTTAGATAAATTGCGGTGAAAACAAATGACTTTTTATTTATTTTTTTATTTCTTGAAACCAGATGTTTACTTTTCGTGAGAATAGGTGATACAGGCATTGCATATAGGACCCATTTTTGGTATAGGCCCAAGCCTCATGAGCCTATACATTGTATAACGCTTATTGAAGACGATATTTGAATATTACAATACACGTACTATATTGAACCATTTATTTCTAGTTCATATTTGAATTAATAATACTAGCATTTTGAACAATGCTTTATTTTAGGCTAGTTCCGCGGCATTGAACGTGTAATTTATTGTTATAGGCTAGTCTACATGTATTTACAATAACCTGCTATATCATATATAAGTGCTCCAAGTTTCGTGTAATTATATATTGACCTTGTTTCATTCCCTACATCTGTTTCGGACTAATATACTCAGCAAAATTAGTTAAGGGCCATCAGATATTTGACGGGGAGTCTTTCCATCAAATTTGGGAACTAGGCTTTGGGAACCTGGTGCCATTCTCCTTACACATGCTAAATTAAGACTATATTTTGGACATTTTTCATAATTAAAATATATTAATTAAGCTAGATTAACATGTCCAAAGTGGGTATAGTGGCACTGAATTATTTTGTTGAGTATATGAAGACAGTTTTAGGTACTTTGTCAACATAGATCTAATCTATCTATACTCCATACCTTATTGAGTCCACGTGTTATTTGTATTTACTATTAAATATATATGAGTGTTTACTACAATATTATGTTGCTGTTACCAACTGGTTACAACGACGTCAGGTATCAAATCGTTATCTGAAAAAGTTCACAATTAATGTTTACAATTAATATCGATTTGGTAATATAGTTGGTCAGACATGTTGCGAAACTTCCCTCTAGTGAGAGCTGGTGTTCTCAAGCTCTTAGGCTTTAGCCAACCTTCTTATCTGAGTCACACTGAGCAACTGTCACAATAACAAACTCCATGGGCTGTTATAGCGCTCTATAAATAGTATCGGCTCTCTATTTATCATACATAACCCATGTATGGAAAATAATGCCCGTCAGGAAAACCAATCGGTGACGAGTATTTACAGAAGCGACGAATTATCTTATTGGTCAATGGACATTCCTGGGATTCCTGTCGTCTGTAAGACCGGATTTGATTGGTCGAGATCCCACGTTCGCACTGTATGCAATATGGAGAGTGTCTAGCGTAGTGTGTACACCGTATTAGCCTCAACTGTCACCGGCTCGCGACTGTCCACGGGGATACATGTCGCATCCGAGGTAACGAAGACTCGTGGCTGTAACAGTACCCGCGATCAGGCCAAAATGGATGTTTTACCAAGCGGGAATATTTTCCGGGAGCTACAAGTTGTGCACGACACCGGCTACTTCAGCTCGCAGCCTTCGCTAGAAGACTGCTGGCAACAGGTTAGGGCTTGTAACTCCTTGCTGTGTAATATACGGCGTTTTAATTCCATCCATGTTTTGTCCACAACACGTGTGTGGTGCATGTAGGATATATATGTCATATCGCACCGTCATATACCACGGCCGGTGTTTAATTGTCCATGGAGACTCGGAAAGCCGTGGTATAACAAATGATAACACATGCTATGTGTCACTGTTAGTTATTTTGTTTATAGACGATGACAGCTTGTTGACAGTTGACCAGATTGTGATTAATATGAATATGCACCATACAATGTATTTTAGTGTCATATGAAAACATTCTAGGTATGAATATAGCGCATGTAGTTATTTTGTATGACCCCCAATTAGTCACTATAATAATAGCATTTGCATAATTCATATAGCTGTCATTTGTGAATTTCACATTAATCAGCTGTTAATGGTAGGTCCTATAATTGCAGGATTTAATCTGTTGGTAACACCAACATCAAAACATGAATTACACCCAAGAATAATGATATGAAAGAGAAATGAAATACTTTTACTTTAATATTTGCTGTTCATCACAGGTAAAGTATTTGTGATTACCACCCTTATACTTGCTTCATTCTAAGTAACTCAATACACCATTATATCTGTGTTTTATGCATATGCTATCTTGTAGTATACAATTATCCTCCATACCTTGGATACTATTATGTCCAATCATGGTAAAATCATATAATATAGTGTATTGCTGCATAAATAATAAATACAACCATATTGTATTAGTCAATTGTAGGAATACCCCTGCCATGTTTGAGGGAAATAGCCATTTAAATGTATCGCGCCACATTTCAATTTGCATGACAAGCATCATGCACAATAACCAAGTAGGAAGTCATTTTCATGTCAAGCACATAACCAGGATATAATGGGATTGCTGTTGACAACGTTGACATTCTACCAATACTCTGCCTTACCAATGAAAAAAAAATTCATTTTATGAACCATGTTTAGTCGGACGTTGTTATGTTACAACTCTCTCTTGTCGGCTGTAGCTTGGTAACTAGTAAACCAGTGAAATTCTAACCACGATTATTATTGATTGGACTGTGGTCTATTTTTCCTCGTAGCTAGCTCGTTAACATTCTACACCATTGACTGAAGGCATATTCACAATGATGTAGGCGGCCAGGACATCTGTGATTAACCTTCTGTGCACTGGTGGCGACTATAGATTCCCTATGATTTATCGAACAGGATTATAATCCAGCAAGGCTAAGTAAGGAATGGGTTAATAATTATTATATCCATTCAAGACAGTAATCTATACTACCTGTATGTTCTATCTGTAAAGATGCCTTTCATTAGGGTTTCTGCAAGTACAATATATCCTCAAAGACGAGTTTGGTACAGTCAACCATATCTGTAACCATGTTCAATACAGACGTGTGTGTGTGTGTGTGTGTGGTGTGTGTGTGTGTGAGTCATTTATTGTCTTATAGGACAACATGTGTCGCTAACAGCTGTATGGATTAGTATACTATATTTCAGCATCACTTGGAGAATCCTTCATAATTCTGAATTCAGTAGCATCTGAATGGTGATAAAAATAAATGTGGATTCATTTTTCATCATCAGTCAGGAATTGGGTTGGGTTGATAGATAGGACAGTAGTTCCATGCACAACTACAAACTTAGCTTGAGGTACTCAGTTGTAATTATCTACCATTACCAGAGTACCAATTATATGCAAGATGAAGGCATCTATGGGTATTCAGTACATACGAACTGTACGTATAAATGTCATGGTTGTTGAGGGGTTTTCTCTCACTGTAAGCAGGCCATTGTGAGATCACTAAAATACATAATATGACCAGGCAACAAGGGTTTGAAACTATGAATACAATTTCATGCTCGTCACATTTTGCATTGGTGATTGAGTGAAAAACCTGAGTTGAGCATGAAATCACACTCAAAAAGGTTGCATATTATCTGGGCATCAACTCACTGAACTGTTGCTATGGTTAACGGTACCAGTACTTAAGATGTATGAAACACTTAAATATGAATTGCAAATATTCTCCTAGATTTCTAATAATAGCTGCATATCCAAATATAACCCGATCATATGCTATCGCTCAAACTCGCACAGATAAATGAAGCACAGATCAGATTTTCTGAATTGAATTATTAATAATTTGTTTCAAGAGTCGAGAATTGCCATGGTTACCAAAATACCAATTACCATTTCCGTGGTCATGCTGGTGAAGTTTGATCATGTGCCAAGATAATGGCTCTTTACGAAGACCCAACGTCATAACCTTTCTCAAAATATCTATTAACATATTCTTGATCACCTTTGGTGGAAAGGTATTTATCCGTGACAGTACTGTACTACAATATACCACTGCCTATAAATCAGTGTAAACAGTTAAGGGCATTTACATTTATCATGTTGTATGTGTATAGTTGTCAGTACGCCACAGTAGTACCAGGTTTATTGTTGTAGAACTAGTATCGGCTTTATCAGCTTTTTGACCTTACAGGGTCACAAGCACTGTCCATTTATGCTAATACACATCAAATGTCACAATATACATGATATACATATAGTCGATCATCATGGCTCACTGTAGTATGTCAAAGGTCAAAAACATAGGATGTCAGGTCAGTGTCATCATCGCAGCTGTGGTTGTTGTCTGAACGGATTCCAGGGTCTCTAGTCGCTGTGGGGTCTAATTGTTCATGGAAATATTAATACATTTAACACATGCACAACTGCACAAACCTTTTAAGGTATTATGTATTTATTAGTGTCACAGCTTTGGCCGCAGCAGCCATTATCTGCTAATTAAGTGGAGATGTAAATGAAGAGAACAGCGGGCAGCTCACTAACATCCATCTGTGTAGTCGTGGGTGAGTATAGCAGACACTGGCTTGCTCCCTACCAGCTTCATGGGTAATGGAATCCTTCTGGCAGATCTTTTGACTGATAGACCATTGAAGAAGCTTGAACCATACATGTGTCTGTATGATTTTCCTGTATATACTTGGCATGTTTTACAGCCTAGTATACATTGGTATACTGGTAATTATATACTTAATACTACTGGTAGTATTTATGAATCGATATACAAATTGCTAACTTGCTACATTTTCAATGTATTTTTGCATTATTGAAAAATAAAAGATTGTTTTTCTCCATTGATGTTTGAAAATTGACCTTTGATGGCCGAGTTAGTCTAAATAAATTTTTCAATTTTCAATAATAATATACAATAATTTCAATTTTCATTAGAAGGTAAAAATACATAACATATTTTTGGCATTTTATTTCTACATGCAATTCTGCCTTGATATGTTCTCCTTCTACCATACTATTTTACAATGATGAAAATATATGTATGTAGAAGTCATTTCATCTGGTCAATAACCACGTTGAAGCTCTATGCTAGTTGTTTATCATGCAAACTTTAAACCGGCAGCTATTATCTGGTTAGTGGTGATTCTCATCTGACCTAAGTACCACAGTGACCATACTTATAAATGATAACTGTCATAGAAACCAATTATTGCATATGATTATGGCATTTTGGCATTACTGGCTGTGTGCTGGACATGAGACCATCGTGTCCTTGATGTCGTGTGATGTCGTCCCTTGACATTGATTAATTTAGGAATGATCACTTAGTTCACTACATGGCCATGTTATTTTCACCAGTTGACTGTTAATTATCATGAACATGTAGTCCTTCGGGGTGGGGGCGCATTTCTTTGATGGTCGGATGGATAAATATTATGATTATTTTTATGACTGGCAAGGTACAATTGGTAATTGTCTTATAAATTGAAAAGTGAAATACCAACTTGAGCTTGATCTCTTATTAACATTGTATTAGTGTATTGTTTGCAAGACAGAGATCATGATAGAATGGGTAAAATACGCCTGGATATTTCAATGGCAGCTTATTAATTATCTCGACACTAAATCTGCAACCTGGAATATATTTCTACACTTTTAGTCACCCAGTCCAAGCCCAGAGGGTAGTGGACAAGTCTTTATCATGTTTCTACACCTGATCCAGGAAGAGACACGGCTAAATACTACGGGCGTCAATCGTGTATTTCGATATATACATACAGCCACAGGTATGGTATGCCTGAGTTTCTACGCACACAAGTCAGGGACCACTGAAAGTCGGGAGCACTCACTGACAGGTCATCACCAGACCGTTGACGATGTTACATGACTTACGCCGTACCCACTCTGATTTGTCATTTTAGTCATGTTGAAAAATACCTGGAGTGACTTGAATGTAATCACACATCATGTATGGTTAACTCGTAGGAGTGATTCTATGAATAAATTTGTTATATTCACGCAAGGTGCTATAAAAATCTGTTAAACATGATAAAATGTGATGATGGTAATTCATAATCTGTTTTACTATTTCATGGGCTTTCTTCTTGTTTGAAGATAGAGACATTGTCCATGGTACATGGACAGGAAAAGCCAAATGGTTTCTGCAATGTAATTTACAAATGTAATTATCTGATTTATGTCAAAGCAACTAATCCTAACCATGTATCAATTTCCTGTCCTCCATGTACCTATAGTTGTTCTGCACTGTATGATTATTTGCACAGTTCAAATTACTGCTAATTTTAGCCCCCGAGATAGATTACTCTTTATTTATGTTAATGTATCGCATATGTTCAGCATTGTAAACGCAGGTTTTATGTCCTTGTGTGGTTTCATCCTTGACTCAAACAGTTAATGCCACCCTTTCTACTCTTGACAATGATTTGCTTTAATAAGACAACATAATCTGAAGCATTTGGACCCAATACCCAGTCATTTTGACCTCTTGCCCCGGCAGTGAAATAAGGGGAGGCTTGTAATTACTCAACATGCATTATTCCACCCTATGTTGCCCCCAGCTGTGTCCGAATAGATCCCATCTTGTTTTGCACCGATTGACCCTGCACTGGCCACCGATTGGTCTACAGTGGCCTTGACAGCTTCAGGTACTACCAGTAACCATGGTAACTAGGTAACGACTGGGGTGATGTAACCCATGTGTGGTAACCATGTCTTCAAAATACAGTATTGCTCTTCATATTTTAAGCAGTTTAATATAATTTAATTACCGTACACATTTTGATATGATTTAATTATTACACATTTTGATATGATTTAATTACACATGTAAGGCACTTATACTACAACATGCTGATCTGGGATGCTGGCAAAATCATATTTCATTACGAGCTTCTCCGTCATTCATTAGGTTGCATTCTAGTCTTGAGAACATGACTTTTGAGGGTGCCTTGAAAGATGCATAACTTGAATTATGAAATGAGAAGGTATCCTATTTTGCTATTTTTTTTTAATTCAGTTATCGTGATACTATTATTACTATACATGCCCACTCTAGGTTGCAACTGTCCCTACTATCAAAGCTATGCAGAGTTGATGACTCATTTGTGTACAGTAGGCCTAAATAGTTGACATGGTTGACATGGTACAGAAACAGTATCCCTCTGAAAGGCAATGTTGTGGGTGTCAAGTGTTGTGTTTATATTCCAATGTCGTGTTTTTGTTCCAGTGTAGCGTTCCTCCATTCATGTCGAGAAGACTACGACTTGTTTAATGATGAATTCCAGACGGGAGACATACTTGTGAGCAGTTGATTGTACATTGTAGTGGATTCCTCACATGCTAAGTGCCAGAGTAGGCCAATCCCGATAAAACACGTGACAATACAAATTGTTCAGTTATCACAATAAAATATCTAAAGGAAAAGTAAGGCATTTAGAGTGAGGTAGCCAGCTATGTAAAGTTCAGTGAAGTGTGAACACACAGACCTTGGTATTACCCTATGATCCCAGCTCGAGGAATAACTTCTCCTGGTCAATGTGTGTTGAATTATACCATATTCATATTGAGGGAACTTCTCCAAAGACCTACAGCCCTGATTATGGATACTAATAATACAGGTTCAGGTGTAAATAACTTGAATGCACTGGAAGACTTCTACCGGCTTTTGAGAACTTGATGAGTGAGTTGAAGATATTTTGGATGGTTGATTCTTATGTTCCAGTGTATTAAGTTCAAACTTGTCTTCCCCATTTAGTATCACGATTACCTCATCTTTCAACACTACCTTCTGTACACTAAACCTGGTGCATGATAGCATGGCTTAAAACTAATTTCTGAATGACTGCAAATAGCTGGTGTTGAAATGTTGGCTGTGCTAGCGTGTCAGGATGCCTTTAATAGGCCCACCAATGCAAACTGACATCAGAAATGTAAACCATGTATATGACTACACTCTACATGTAAGTGACTGAAAATGTAAAGTCTGCTTCATTCACCATAGATCAGCTTCATTCATCATAGATCAGCTTCATTCATCATAGATCAGCTTCATAAAACGTATAGAATCTACAACATTACACACACATATATAGCACATGATGCAGTTTCTATGTTTTATGAAGCAAATTGAAGGTGACAAGCTGGGGGCCTGTTGTAAGACACTCTTGTCGTCTATAACTATTGTAAGGTTGAACACTTTCTATTTTAGTGGGAGCCCAGTTACAATTATTCTAGCGCTACAAGAGCATCGTGCAACAGGCCCATGATCTATGATGCAGAATGTACATTTTCTGTCACTGACACTATGAAGATTGGTGCAGATTCCTTATTGAATGTAGTCATGAATGTTTTACGTTTCTTATGTCTGTTTTCAACTTTTCATTGGTATGGGGACCCTGTTTAACATATTGAAAGAAACAGCTTGGGCTAACAAGCTATGATGGGTCACAGTGACTGGCTAAATGTGACAGTACGGACAAGCACGATTCTCTGCATCATGTAAATACACACAACTGTAAATATAGCATGTCCATGTCTGTACCTATACAACTCGTACACAGGGGGCCTGGTTAGTGGGGAGGCTAGAACAGTCCGTTTAGTATTCAGTCAGGGTTGATGTGGTGTGTACTGCTATAAAACAACACTATTGTTATGGTGGCTGCAGTTGACAATGCCCCAGTTATCTGTCCTTAATCTGCCCACTGTTTGTGAAGTGGATTAGCAATATTTACTAAATGGTAATCACTTCGAAGGATTAGCATTTACTTGTAACTCAACTGTTTACATATTTATTTGTCAGTATACATGGTGTTGTGTAAATATTTGGTGTGTGCCTTTAGAACTTAATTTGACAGTAGCTCTATGGAAATGACAAGGTAGTAGTTGTGTGTATACAGCTTCAATTATTTCCTGTAAACTTAATATTGTTCTGGATGTATGTGGTTCAGCATGTTAAGATAGCGTTCTGTGTTAGATACAGATCCACTTTATCAGTGGGTTTTAATGTTTGTGGTAGGGTGAGGGATTGGTTTTTAACACACGTATATATGTAGGATAGGAATTATCTAATCGATAAAAGTGCGTATATCACTCCACTCCTGATTTAGTCGACATATTAATGTCGTCGTAAACATGTTGTTAATTTAAGTTATTTTCAATCATGGTATTGATTATGACGTGTAGTGCAATGGCAAGATAACTAGTCACTTTATGGTTTTCATAAATGTACAAATCTTATCAATCACTGTCTATCACATGCCAGTGGGACATGTCTATATAAGACCCACCTATATCTAACCATGCTAACTGCTCCGTATATCAGTGTCAGAGTAAACAAGCATCTGCTCCCACCGACTGTGCTACCCCACGTACACTGGCTACTGTGTGTATACCCAGTGTTAAGTGTACTACATTATGTACATTGGTATACATTGCTTGGTATTCACAAGCAGGGTGGGTCACTTGCCCAGGATAGATATGGTCTGTCACTGTGTAGACCCCAGCAGACTGCTAGCCTAGTGTTAGGTCCTCAACAGACAGCAGACTGCTAGCTTAGTGTTTGGATTCTGCTAGCCTAGTGTTAGGAGTATGCTAGCCTAGTGTTAGGTCCTCAACAGACTGCAGACATCTAGCCTAGTGTTTGGATTCTGCTAGCCTAGTGTTAGGAATCTGCTAGCCTAGTGTTAGGAGTCTGCTAGCCTAGTGTTAGGAGTCTGCTAGCCTAGTGTTAGGAATCAGTGCTAGCCTAGTGTTAGGAGTCTGCTAGCCTAGTGTTAGGAGTCTGCTAGCCTAGTGTTAGGAATCAGTCTGCTAGCCTAGTGTTAGGAGTCTGCTAGCCTAGTGTTAGGAATCTGCTAGCCTAGTGTTAGGAATCTGCTAGCCTAGCATTAGGAGTCTGCTAGCCTAGTGTTAGGAATCTGCTAGCCTAGTGTTAGGAGTCTGCTAGTGTTAGGAGTCTGCTAGCCTAGTGTTTGGAGTCTGCTAGCCTAGTGTTAGGTCCTCAACAGACAGCAGACTGCTGTAGATCTTCCACCTCCAGATCCATGCAATGCTGGACCTGTGTTGTTGCCGGTCTGTGAAGCGAAAAGGGGAC
Organism: Lepetodrilus ovalis; assembly: GCA_032361185.1. Classification (NCBI taxonomy): domain Eukaryota; kingdom Metazoa; phylum Mollusca; class Gastropoda; order Lepetellida; family Lepetodrilidae; genus Lepetodrilus; species Lepetodrilus ovalis. The sequence goes on from JAUTBQ010085091.1 coordinate 12,832, forward strand.
CGGTGTCCCACTGGTTCCGTATTCAAATTGAATAACATTGCTACTGACTGACTCAGCCAGCAACACTTGAACGACTTCATGGAGAGGTCTCCTTTCTCTCTCATCTCCACCACCCCCTCTCACCCACCCACCACCCCGCCATATTCATGATACAGGAGGTGAATAGAGAAGCCCTGCTGCATTGCTTTTCAATAAACTTGACAGTTGAATACGCTTCATATATTGTGTCAATACTGTAATGGAAAGTTCAATCCACTTAAACATGTGCAACTGTATGAGTTAGCATTTGTAAAGGGAATATTTTATGTACGAAATGTTCTCTGATGGTCCCCCATACAGTATACACAATTACAGATGTTTGTGAGAGACTGTAGGAAGTTTGCCTTACCTATCCCTATCACTCCCATCTCACCAACCACAGATATTTTCTTGGAAAACTTATACCTCATGAATATGAATTGTGCCCGGCATTTATGTTTGATATCTCAATACTTCAAAGCCGTCATCTTGCACATTACGTCATGATTTTATTTTAATCATATTCAGAACAAGTTACTGGTTATATGTTTGTTTTCAATTCATTGCTTTGGTGAACGATGGATGTACTGATGTTGATGATGTCACATGTATGCCATGTAGATTAAGTGTATTGTCAGCTTAGATCCAATAGATTACTTGTTGTTTTGTTCCCGTAGCGACGTTAAACTCCATAATCACTCACTCACTTGTTGTTTTGGGTCTGAAAGTATTAATCTAATTTAATGGGTACGTAGCATGTTGCTGCCAAATAAAACATTACTTTAAAAAGTTAATCATCATAAATCAAATCAGATTTCAATTAAGGCATAATGTTGTAAATCACATGATGGTATTTGTCCAATATTTGTCAAATACAGTGACACTGATTGCATATTTTCAGCTGATTGGGTTTTATAGTAATTGTAACATAATGCGATATGATCTACAATCATATGCCACACATATTTGAGTGGTTGGCTGTAGGGCCACATTTATTATCCCAACCATGCTAATGTTTTCTGTCAAATAAAAAAGTTCTATATACTTGACAAGCAACATAGGTGGACATTTTCAGAATATCACAACGTGACAGGTGTAATATTAAAAATAAATAAAAAATCCACATAAACTTGATAATGTTTGGTTTTTGATACATATCAGTACACACATTGAAATCTAGGGGGAAATAAACAAGCAAAAGCAAATAAAATTTCATAGGATGTGAGTTTACAATAATGTACGTGTATATTGTGTTTCAAATTGATCTCTCATATTTATTCTAAAGAGGCTCTGAATGGGTTGATTTATTTAACATATGGAAGAAGCACACTGTAAACCATCATGCTGAGGCCTACAACTATAACAGCTGATCTCTACGAGTCCCAACAGACTTCATTTATAAAGCTGTGAATCTCATTTCCTATACCTAGCACTACTTAGGTAACTACTCCAATACCACCAATGTCTGTCTCCTCTGTGTTTGCTATTCAAGTTATATATTAATCAAGTTAATCCGAAGCAGCAATCTCATTTGTTTTCAATCAACATATGACAAGATTAATGTATCAAAGGTAAAGATTTTTGTGAATGCACTACACAACAGTGGTGAGTGGGACATTGTATATAAGGTTAATGCTGCCTCCGTGTGTTTGAGGAATAATTGATTAAGGGGGTACTTGTAGTCAGGAAAGCATGACCAAGTAGGTCGTCACGTTTCAAAGGACAGTGGCAGAACAGAGAATACATACATCGGGATACAGTGAGAGAGTATATAAAGTAGATATGTCCCTGGGGTTAGTCCCTGGGGCATGTCAATCCCTAAGGGGATGAGGTATTTAATACTTGCTTCTCACATTATCATTGTGCTGTGGTCTACTAATGTGAAATATGCATTAGCAGGTTTCCTGGCAGTCAGTTGGTATTTGTGGCAATGGTCAAAAGTCAATGATGGATTGTGTTTCCTATAGATGAAAGCAAGCATCAATTATTGTTTTGTCATGCAGCGTGCCAGTTGTATGTAGATCCTATCCTATTCCCTTGCTATGCCTTATCCCTGGTAACCCAATACCCAATGCTACAAATGGGAAACAGGACCCAATTGACACTGTGATGCAATATGCTTTCTTTCGCTGTACAGATGCATCCGCATGCAATCAGTCGGCAGGCATGGGGTTAATTACAGGTAACCACAAGGTTAATTACAGGTGAAATAGGGATGTTAATTGCAGATATTGCTGTGCAGAATGACAGGTGGGCAATTATTTGTTGCATTACCTGACACACAATCCTTACTATCTCTGAGGCTTGTAACTAAAACACTAGGTACTGTGAGACAGGTAACTACCGGATGATGATTGACAGTCATATTTAAGAGATGTTGTGTCGGGTCCAGCAGTCTTTAAATCTCCTGTTGTATGTATATGTAACACGAAAAAAAATTCATTTAATGAAATACTAGTTTCAAGTAGAACACGTTGACATTTATGTCGAAGATGTTAATTTCCTCAAGTATAAAGACTAATACATCTTTCATAATATGCCTTTTAATAGATTTTGTCATGTTCAAGCCCCAGTGTTGGCGATCTATTTAAACATTCACAACCCTCCAGTTGTGCCCGCAGCACTTAAACTGAGGCTTGCATATATGAATGTGAACCTAAATAGAAAACCATCCTCTAAGCTAAATGGTAGTTATTAAAGTTTCCATTGGGAGAAGGTCGTGGAAGGTCACAGAATGTTCGATGCAGTTTAATGGGCATCAACTTTTGACATGTTTTATGTGTGATCAGCCAGGCAGGTCTTGCAGCCATCACTGTGAGAGAGTTGAGCTGTGGGTGTTACACCAGTCTCCAGTCTCCAGTCACCACAGTCACCACAGTCTCCAGTGTTACACCAGTCCCCACAGTATTGCAGTGAACAGCCATCACGTCTATTTTAAGATAGATCAAAACACAACAGAATATCTTTGATTTAAAAGAAGATCAAATCAAAACGAATAAGTTTGATTTAAAAAAAAAAAAAGATCAAATCGAATCTGAATAGCTTTGGTTTTCAACACAGCAAGTATACTTCAAAGCTTTTAGCTGAATGCGAAATGAAAAGAAATCATCGTCAGCATTTGGATCTAAAAAAAATAGTGTTCGGAGTATTTAGTACTGTTTATAATAAGATATGCCTTAAATACAGTAGTACATCATACAGTGGTACAGTGTCCCCTTGATATACCACTGAAATTGGGATCCATGATAATACACGGGAGCTGTTAACGTGGTTAAGTATTCTCTGCTATGGAGGAAATTTTGAAATGTTGAATCTTACAGCATCAGCCTTGCCTCCTGCACACAAACATCCGACTGTGGGTTTTTCCATAACACTATATAGAGAATCTCCACCGAGTGTCTTTTGATATCAATGTTATCCTACGAGTTGGTAAAAGTAACCTAAATCCGAGGATTTTTGTTACTTTTATCAACAAGTAGGATAACATTGATATCAAAAGACACTCGGTGGAGATTCTATTTATCACCCAACATCAGTCTTACGTCATTTAAGAAGAAAAACAGCACTTCATGTGTGAAAAGT
>JAUTBQ010085202.1:0-16429 GCA_032361185.1 Lepetodrilus ovalis
CCTTGTCTGTGTTGCGCAGCTTTCCCCCTAGATGTCAGCCAGGGTTAATGTGGAGTGTAGCGTAATCAGTAACTCTGGAGTGCGAGGATGCTGATACCCAAGAAGTAAAGAAAATACCTGGGTATCCTTTCACGAAACTCTCTTATCTACTAAGAGTGGTAGCGCTCTCTTCGCTTATTAACTATCGGCAAAGAGAGCTTTACGAGTCTCTTAGTGGATAAGAGAGCTTCATGAAATGATACCCAGTCCCTGAGATTACGGAACTTTTCTTTGTGCATACATCCCCATATAAAATTTGAGATAGCCCATGAAACAGTACTCAAAACGTTTCGTCATCTAGGGGCCAATACTGCAGGCAACACATTCTATCCTGATTACATCGGAGGTAACATCTGTGCTGGGTGGCCGTGGCGGTTTCGAACTCGGAACATTTTAGCGCCCAGGGTATCGTTTCTCGAAGCTCTCTTATCCACATTGAGACCGTAGAGCTATCGTAAGTGCACGAGCACCATGTCTTAGCGATCGCTACGAGAGTGCTCATGAGAGCTTCGAGAAACGATACCCGGAAGCCTTACCAGCTACCACTGCGCTACCGTCTACTCATAACGCTCTCGTATATTTACGGGCCATCACAGTTGACATTATACGTATTCAGAGACGACAACACACAGAAGACAGTCACGCCACAACAAAATAGATTAAGCAATCGAACACGGACATTTCTGAAACATTCCCCTCTCTATCAATCACAAATATTTGACATGGCGTCGCTCGTCCACAAACTGCTGACATTCCTACGGTAGAAGTACACCGCGGCGACATTTAAAACAGTCGATTTATTTCAGTCGAATACTCGTTGCGAATTTTATTAGACAATATTAAAATGTAGATTCTAGAATTTGGCACGTTATGTCATTGCCTGTGCATATTAACCTTTGGCAGTTTTGCTTTTATAATCCAGACAAACTAGATATAAATGCATAAACAGCAAACTCACAGTTTAGAGGACTTTTGTTTTATGTTACATTGTAAAAATTGCAATAACCAAGGAACATCTGTCTCTATAGTGATGGATAATAATCAACTCTGCAATATAGTACCACACTGCACAGTGTAATCTGTAGGATACCCTCTATATCATCACGCGTTTTTATCACACGCTACGTTACTTTTCAAACATATTAGAAGTGTTGCCAATTAGTTACTGTCATTGGTTTTCTGAATTGCATGCCCTCTTAAGCTTTATTTAACAGCAATATATCATTTGATGTTGCAAGAAAATAAAAATAAAAATATGGTTAAGGCTTAATGTTAGTGTGCGCGCGCGCTCGCACACACACACACACACACACACACACACACACACACACACACACACACACACACACACACACACACACACACACACGTATAAACAATTGTTTCAAAGTCCAACTGGATACATAATACATAGAAAAAGATGTAAAGAATTCGTAAATAGGCATTTCGTCCAATGTATTGTGCTCTTCAGTTATACTATATATAATCGACATAGTTAACGTATAGACATTGCTATTATATGTCGTTGCACTGTTGACATATATATTAATATACTTAAAATACAGGCTGTTTTATGTTACATAGACCCACGAGCATGACCCACGTTGCAGCCATTCATTTAATGTTTGCTACGTGATGTTGATTCAGCACCACCTCACCACCTCCCCGTGTTTTCAATGGCCTTGCCGTTTTCATCATGGCAATGGCCAATTGCTGCCACTGTAAATAAGATTATTTGACATTAATATCAATTATTTCCATTTAACGTGGTAGTTTTCATCAAAGATGCATATCTCAGGGGGGTAATATATTTCTAGTTTTCTGGGTGGTAGCCACACGGACTCATGCCATATCCACACGAATTTCATATTCCGCGACCAAGTAATGCTGTAACAACCAGTTAACCCTCTCCATGCTGGGGGCAACTGGAGATGCCCTAAAGAGATGTGCCTATGCCTAATACAGCAGTTAGAGGGTTAAGCTGGCACGACTACGTTTTGGAGCTGAGAAAATAGTGTTAACTCGATTTCCTTCCCATAGGAACTTGTGATTGAAATGTCATCATAAAACATTTTATTATGGCAAGCATAGTAATTGTTACAGATCGTCGAGTAAATAGCATTCACTTTTACAGTCTAAATACAGCAAAAAAAGGGTTAATAATTTACATGTTCGATCAAGTTTTTGACATCGAAAACAAATAACGGCTTATTTTATTGGGCTGAGAAACATGCAGTTTGAACAAAAAATAATAAGATTCCGTCTGTGTCATCGTGCCATTTCAATTTCACCAATTGTCTGCCTTCAATATCTAAACCGTAGCGCATTGGCTGTTATTATTGTAATACATAATGGAATGGGCCTACTCTGGTGATAACACTGCTGTCATTGTGAAAAAGATGAACTGTAAGGATATTTAAATACTTTCGATCAGGTTATTCAGAGAATAAACGGACGTTGATTTGGATACAGGAAATCTATTTTATTTAATTTCTTTTTATAAATGTCACTTTTGTATTTATGTAACGTTTATGTTATAAGAAACATGCAATAGACTTCTACTTGTAAAGGGTCCCTATGACATGACTTTCAATCAGTTGTAGTTACAACCTTTCTTGGAAAACATTTGGACTGCGTTTTTAGCATTCTATCAGATATTCATTAATTCATAACAGCAAACAGAGTGAAATCTGAAACATTAATTCTAGTTACTCATTCGACCTTACTGTACCTTACGTGATGTAATATGCCCACCCAGTTACTTAGTAACAAATATACGGCAAGTTCTAGATGTCCAAGTGGACATGGCACGAACACCGATTGATCAGCCAGGGCTGATTTAAAAAGGCATAAACAAACGCTTCACGTGAAATCGACTGGATTTGCCGAGTCGCAAACGATATATCGTAATGTTTTGAAGCGAAAGAGTCTCCAGATTAATGGATCTCCATACGGTGTTGACAGATGACACGACAACACATATGAGATACTGTTGATGCATATGACATGGAGAATAAATTTACGCTTTGTAAATATGCACTTCTACATTCGCTACATTTAAAATGTCATCTCCCGACACCCCTGCACCGACCCCTGAGACCTAACCCCCCCCCTCCCACCCTTCTTCCGAGCTGTCTGGTTTGGTACCCACGGAAGCTACTGGAATTATTGGAGGCGACTAAGATAGATAGATATATACTGTTGACATATTCAGTTGCTGTTTCTGGCCGAAGGCCGATAAATAATTTAAATGGGCTAATTATTATGATTAGTGGCTGATGTCAGGGTCAGGGTAATACTGGGGGTGAGAGCGACGTAGACATTGGTTTCTGGAAAGTCAGAATGGCTCTACACAATTTGTTCTTCTGGAAAGACGTATAACCTGCGTTTTACTACTAGGCGTTAGCCCGGGTGTACGCAGTCACTGTACCACATCAGAACGACGTAAACTTCCATTTGCGCCTGGATTAACGGTACTCTTTCGTGAAAACCAGACATATCTGCCAAAACTACTAACAAGCAACATTTCAGGCGTCACTTTAAGTATCATCTATGTTTGAGATTCCCATGGCACATAATTAAGTTAACGCATATTTAACTCAAAGTAGAACGCTCGCACATTCTAAACGCTATGTGTATTAATACTTCCCAAATGGAGGTTCGAAGGTCTAAAATTCAAAATGATAAGGAACTGGGTCTTCTTTATTTGATTTGTTGGTTTGAGATTTAGAGAGGCTCTCAGAATATTTTCACCCATAACACGACTAAACTGGTGAATTTTTAATTCCCACTTGTATGCGCGTTTTAAATAAATAAATATTACTTTTCTTATCTCCATGTATAATTAGGTTAGCTTTATCTTCAGTAACATTTACTATTTACGTGTTTCCTGTTAGCGCAGATTGCTGTTATTTGCGAGCACATTTGGTTTACGTCTCTTAAATTCATATACTGTATCACCTCATGCATCTTCAGTCCTTAGTGATAATTTACGAGTTGCTTATGTCTTTTTCATGATGAGATTCAAATCCCCCACCTCTTGAAATAATCTATTAACTTATATCGTATAGATTTGCATCCGCACAGTTCCCCCATGGCGAGCAGTAAGATAACAATACATATAGATCATGAATAATAAATACAGATATTGATACATATTTAAGGCCCCGACGAGCACCTGTTTATACGAGTAATCACTCAGCGTGAAGGACCTCCCCAATTTCATGATTACAAAAAAGCTACAAATGTCACAATCCTATTGGAAAACGATTTCGTTTGGATCGATAAATCACATTAATACCTCGTCCATCGAATTCTCGAACGGAATGGAAACAGAACGTGTTATCAATAACAATACAGTCTTATCTGGTTTTGGGGTGGCTATGTCTGGTAATTGTGTTAAAACAATGGAAATGGGATTCCGGGATTGATTGACGTATCGAACTATCCTGTTGACAAGGGTGGTGTTGAATATTAAGTAGGTTGTTGATGTTGAGTGATAAGATGTTTGGTCCCAGGGTCGTCAATGCACGGCTAAACCTGTGGCAACGAAGACAGTATATCACTAACTGAAGGCATGACTGTAATATTTGGCATACAAATTTAGTCATTGCTAAAGGAAGCACAGCGTATTGCAAGACAAATAGGCTTAGTAGGCCTTGGTTTCACAAACATTATGCATGTTTACTTTCTACACAACAGAGTATATATTTAGAACCAAATGAGTAACACGATTTTGAGTACGATTTCATGCTCAAGCTCAAATTTAAATTGGGGGTTTTGTCAACAAAAGCTTGGGATGAACATGAAATCGTACTCAAAAAGGTTTCGTATTAAATCTCTGGGACAGTGTCTTTCTTTTCTGTTGCATTGGTGATACAATGCCATGTTTTTTTTGTAGATTAAAAAATATTTCCTAAATAGTATGTATAAAAATAGAAAAACAGAATAATTAAAAAATATATGTTAAATATATTGAATCAAAAAGTGATCATGCCATTTATTATAAATTGGCACCAGTTCCACGAATGGTCGTAACTCTATGTTAACGTATCCGAGTGACGACTCTCATAGCGCTGCGATTGTTGCGTGGAACGGGTCCCTGATCTGTAATTATCTGTCTGACTGATTATTTAATTAGCATTAAGAAAAACTGGAAAGGATGCTCTTTTTAGCATCGAGTCGATAACCCCATGCTAATAGCTATGTTATATTACCAGAAACGTAAAATGACATCCAACCGTCTTAGCACAATGATACCTTAGATAATTAATCGACTGTCAGATCTCAATCACTGATGTCATCGTCAGTGTCAGAACATTCAATAAACATCCTAATCAAATCCCTAATCTCCCCTCTGCGCCAGCTCAGCTCAAAATACGACCCCAAATCACCTGTCTCATTCAAATGCAAAACATTCCCGTAAAGGAAGGAAAGATTCGACTGGAGAAATCCGTCATGATCCTCAGTTGTGTAAATGGTTACCTAGTCTTCTAAATATCAATGATCAGGGTCCAATACATCCATTGAACCGGATGTCACCCCCGTCGGTATCTGGCATCAATGGACATGCCTCTGACATCGCCTGCTCATTTCTTAGATGTATGATCGTGGCGCAGTCGATCGTTCCGGAGTTTTATTACGACCGGAAGTAATTGTCTTAAGAACGGTGCCATCCTTTTGATTTTATTACCGGGAGCTTTCGGCATAATCGTTATTAAAGCACGTATATCATGTATTCTCGGTCGATTTTGGTCAATGATGGCGGTTTGAATGCTACCGGTAACGTAACATGGGTCGCTGATAAAATAGATATTATTTCAAGGTACGTTGGACTAATTTTGCGATTTATGGCAAGGTCATAAAAGAATATCACATTGATGAGATAGTATACACTGATAACTTCAGCGTTATGGTAGTGCTTCTGAATGAGCACGTGTGGCAACGGGTACTAATGTAGATATATCATCTACAGACATATAACCGCGGCATTTTAAAGATAGAGAACAGCATCTCAGTGTGTTTATGTTTGTGTGTGTGTGTGCGTGCGTTTGTGTGTGTATGTATGTGTGTGTACCGTATATCGAGGGGTGAGTGCAACAAAGTTCCAAGCGCACTCTTCAGACAAGAGGTACATGTTTAAGTACGTCAGATTTCTTATAAATAATGAATTGACGCATTATGTAATTAGTATAAAATATATTTAATTTTAGCGCAATGATTGTTTGCACGTAGTGCGCAAACATTGAACCCATGCGAAATATAATCCTTTTACAGTATATGCCTACATATTGTATATAGATCTATTACGGAAATTCATAAAAGGAATGCCTGTTACGTATGGATTCAAAAGAAAGCTCTAATTTAGAGAGCATAGAGCACGGACTGGACTCTCTAGTGCACCCTCCTCGATACAACATCGACAAAGGACCACTGCATGTCCGTCCACATGTATATATATTTACATCCATTCTAGTTGTTCACTAGTTAGCATACTGTGGTCATATGCTTTGCAATCGTATCGTTTAGCGGTTCTGTACTAATGTAGGTTCATTACCCATTCCTACTGATCCAGAACTCGCACAAGTATATCTTGGAGCGTTTACAACAGGAAGCTGGAAACATGTAAAAATGCTCTTGGAATTTAATCATATATCATTGTCCATTTTTTAAAGGTTATACCTGTAAGACAATTAAAAGTGACAGTACAAGTGGCTTACGCATCATACTTGATGCTTAAGTTTTATTTCGAACATTCAATACCTAGTAATGCTAATTGGAGGATCTTTCAGATATAAATGAACCAATTTGCACATATGCTATTGTGAGTGGACACACTTTTATACATAAATCCTATTTTGAAAAGCGGCAATTTCCACTTGTAAAACATTTATCGTCATGCATATTACTTGCATGACATACTTGAAACTAGCTTTGGCTCGAAAATTCTATACCTATAATGTTATTTGTACATCACTCTCATGTAGATATACATGAACCAATCTGTTAATATATTTGTATTCAGACGTATTTCTATACACAAATCCTATTTACAATGAGTCCACTCTGAACCAAAAAGCCAGCAGACACCCAGCGGTCCCCCGCGAGACCTAATTATTAAGGGACATTGCTTACAATTCCTTGTCTCACAGTTAAACTGTACGCTCAGGGCTGTCTGACGTCCACCGATCAGCCTTGACCGGCGGTCGAACGCAACGCAATCAAAGAAATGAATTAAGGAGTACTCCGTCTCTCGAGAGATGAGGGATTCCGCTGCGACTCGTCTTAATTTTCTCCCCAATATCTCGGCATTACCTTGCTTTCAGCAGCTCTGCTTGATGACAACGTCTCTAGCGAGGAGCACGACCCATGCCAATCCTAAAGTAGCCATCGGTAGTCTGAGAGTAGGATGTAAATGCTTAGATTGTTCCCTGTGCCTGCTCCGACAGATATCTGTATAGTCTCCTCTGAGTGGTTTGCCAGACCCAGTAATACACCGAATAAAGGTGACTCGGAGACCTGTAAGTGATAAATGTACTCAGTAAATTGTTCATCTAAATAGAACGTTTGTCAACGTTGGAACTGGGTAACATTGCTCCGTTCAGTGCCATCTTATCTAATATTTACTTTGGTGTTGCCCGGCTGGGTGTACAAATCTTGCATATTCTATTTCTTGGCGACGGGTTGTCTCCTTTCTATTACCAACAATTGTAGGTACTGTTATTGCGAGAGGTAGACGGATTGTAAATTGCTGGTCGATGCTTTTGATGAACATGTCTGAATTCAAGGTTCGTTCTTTTCGGACAGACAGCTTTGATGTTATATGGAAATGCTAGAATTTGTATGCAGAATCCATGGATTTCCGTCTTGATGACTGAACATGCAGGTGGTTCAACCGGAACACTTGGTTTCATCTAAATCCGTACTTTAAACAGATCTGTTTAAAAGAGGGTTCGTGTTTTAAGATGATTTTTTTTTAGTCACAGCTATCGTGTTCGGCATTCATAGTTCATCTATCATACTCATTGCATCCACGGGATATTTAAGTTCTCGCTAACGTTTCTTTCGATGATAAATCCACCAAAGAGAAGTGCCAAGACCAGTTCAATCAATTTTAAGCGTGAGAGAGATGGAATGTTAACTCACTTTCCAAAAATACACTTTATCGAAACCCAAGTCTGTAATTTCCTCATCGGAAGGGTATATGATTCTTTTGGCAAGGTACCACTCTCAATCTCTATTTTATTTCCGTCAGTCAACCTAACACATTTCAAAGAAACAGGTTCATGGTCGACCAATACACGATTCCTGTAACAGCTGCACTCACGTCGTTGTATGCGCTGCCAGTGCAGACGAGGCGGTACCGTCGAAGCCGACGGACATTCGATTATTGCCGTTTAGATCAGAACATCGTGCACACTGCAAACAGATAGTGTCGTCAATATCGCTTAAAAGAACTACAGATGGAAAGAAAACAGCAGGTGGTTGTTAGAACAGGTGTGGTTAAAAATTATCGTCCTGGGAACCCGATAATCTATTTTGACGCAAGGGTAACACACCTAGAAACATACCTAGGAGCATACCTAGGAGCATAGCTAGGAGCAGACAGAAACAATAACTGCACAAATCGTTTCCCTCAAATGTAAATAGTATCAGGATCACAAGTATTCTCGAATTCGTATAAAGTGGAATCAGTATCAAGAGTACTCTCGAAGATTTGTAAGTAAAATTTAGGTTATTCCCAAATCGTTTTCTTCAAATAGAATTGGTGTTCGCATCCAGATTATTTAGTAAAAGTGACGCACCGCTATTAGATATGCAGATGTAGATGCACCAATTTAATGATGTGGATGGATGTCTGATTCAGATGTAAAGCTTAAAGAAGAATGGATGCACACGGAATGGTACGAATGCGTCTTTTTTCTCTCACCGTTTCCTACTAGACCAATACTCCATAGAATTGAAAAAATATCTTCACAAGTAGACACACCAGCATACTGCCATAAACACATTTGATAATGGCTACATTCTAGTTACACATATTTAAGATGTGGTCTATACAAAGCCTAGTATCATGACCAGCCGTGTACAATAACATTGCTAGAGAAACTCGAAGAATGTCGACTCCATCCGATTTATTTCATATTAATTGCATATACTAGAATCGGTAAAGTCTAAGACACGAAGTAGTATAATTTCGATAATTATGCCTAAAATCAACTACATATGGTTTTTTTGGCAGGTGGAAATAAGACAGCTTCCATTGTATGGATCCCACGGTGTTGAGAAGGAAGTTGAGTGCACTCTAATTCAAAGACCAATATGTTATATGATAATATATCGCGTTTGACCAAGTTTTCGAGGTTGGATTTGGGGAATAATAAATACACATTTTGATTATTATTATCATTATTATTATCATCACCATTATCATTACTATTATTGGTGGTTAGATACATTGAAGTCTATATTACATCATAAACCGCTTATCGAAATTATCGCGGCGCAATAGACCATGATTTCAAAGCTGATAAAATTCGTATTCAAGGAGAGGCATGTTTTATATCTCTGTTTAGCGAAATCGATTACTAATTAATCTGAACGATGCCTTCCAGTGACTTTGCAAATCCACGATCTTCTCAGACATGCGCACTGTGATTACCGGATGTCAGTCTATAAGGTTTACTTGTCAATAGTCCCGAATCACAAAATGGTCAGAGAATAATGCCAGTGGCATTTCAAGTCAAGATAGACAATACACCACCTGATATAGCTTGCATTCAAGTCACGCAACACAAGTGTGTAAGCATCATGATTGTGTGTCCTAATAATAAATCTTCCAGACATCCAGGAATGAATTCCTGCCACTGAATTTGTCCGAAACTCAACATTACGAACGCTGATTTCATAGGTGATTTGCTCGCGAGACCCATGATCATCTGTTGCACCGCAAATAGAACAAAGAAAAAACCCAATACGGCAACAGGTATTTTAGTAAAAGGTCATGCAAAAAAACCCATATTAGGATGAGACAGAACGTTTCTGAGTTGGCAGTATGCAATTAAGGATGTACGAAGTCCAGATTTAGGTGAAACTTTACCTATCGTGTTAACAGTATTGCATTGTAGGCCAAAATCCCAGACAAATGCCAGTTTATTTTCACATACGTGATATTATATGTAATTATTATACTGTGTTGAATTGTCTGCAGTGTGAGTGATCCTGATAAGAATAAAATATATATAGTTAAACCGTTTATTACCGTTAAGTAATATTAAGTAATCATTATAATAAAATATACCAGAATACCAATATAACTATTATTAGAATACATATAATAATGACAGGTAATCAATAAAATAATTACTATTATATCATATAATAGAATAAAATTAGAAAACCTATTACAATAAATTCTAGCTAGGCAGTTCTAGCTAGACTGCACACAGGTTATTAATGTGAATAGTATTACCCCAGTCAATGGATCTGTGTGCACTCAATTCATTCTCAACTCATTGGGGAGTTTACAACCCAAGCTGTCGTTTAAGGCATGTCCATCACATTCTTCCGGGTACCCACTCTCTGCTAGTTGAATAAATTTATAATAAAAATGTTGAATACAAATCCCATGATTATACTCGTATAATGTTATGCAATAGACAACAATAAGCCTACTATTGTGGGAGACCATATCAGTATGGTTATTCTGTCTGCATTCATCATCAATTCCGGGAACTCTGAGCGAGGGCTTTTTATAATGTCCCCTTGGCTCTTCGGTTACATTCAGCATGGTTCTTACTGCTAGATTCTCAACTGGGAAGTGGTGTCTGTCACAGACCCTCTCAATACACGGTGCAAGCAATTATCTACAACTTGGTATTTTATGTCTAAGAACCCGGCTACCAATTGCAAGTCTGCCTCGGGGTTTTGTCTATTAATGATATTTTATACAGTGGATAAGGGTACGGATGCAATGCAATGCCAAATTGGTATTACAGAATATGATAAGTATTTGTATACTGTGGTAATAGCATTGCTAACTATGAAGTCACAATATTGTAGTAATGTAATTTAGCAATGGACAATCATTGCTTGATATCTTTACGAAGACGTATAGTGCTAGAAACCTATTTTCTAAATCAGTATAACATGATACGTATTGGAACTACGTAATGGTACACAGTAATATACTAGGACGGGGAAAATCGTTCCCAAAGGCTACCATTATATCTTTTTATTATTATTATTAACACTGGTACTGGATATTTAGGGAAATAGGCCTTTGTAGGGATCGCTGTCATGTATTGTAAGATGAGAAATGACATTTGATGAGTAGGCCTATGTTAATTCATGCGGTATATTATTAACGAAGTCTTTAATGGCAATTTCAAAAGTATTGAACAATAATATCAAATGGCATTTAATTTAATTAATGTACATTTGCTATATATTACGTTTGTATTGCGATCAGCCCATCTCTTCCAACACTATAGTCTATCTGCTGGAAAAAAGGTGCATAACTAATGACGTCATGACCGTTCTCGTTTCTGGCAGGGTTGTCGTAAAATACTTTGCCACCTGGCTGAAAATAGCTCAGAAGACGTTCCACACACTTGTCATATTGTACAACCCACTGCAACCTCATCTTCTTTTATAGGATTCTTATAATATCATCTGTCATAATAATGCCATTTGTGCTCGCTTGATAAGTTAATTCCCACGTGCTGACCCGTATCACTGACACATAATCAATTCTCACCTAAATCCATCTCTCCTGTTATCACTTGTTCTAGAGAATCTATGATTCCCATACACTGTGCTGCTTGTTTTTATCGTATTATCTCGTATTCCCCATTGGACGACATGGTTTTCATATACGTGCAATTTTTCTATTTCTTTTCATGAAACCATATTCCATTTCTGTTAAACTAATTTACAGCAGAATGGATATTTTATTATTGTGCATGGGTTAGCGGACGGGGTACAATTGATTTTATATTATTTCATTATTTTAAGGTCATTCGGACTTTGATGGAATACATAGCTTTGACATTTAGACATCATTATTTGAACAAAAAGTCAAACAAATCTGATCACATATGATCGATGAGACAAAATTAATTTGATCAAATGATGTTGCAATTTTTCCGTGACTATTGTTACGAGCGAAAGTCTCAAAGGACGACAATTAATGTCAACCATAGAAATCAATTTTGAAATCTTAGAATTGGGTAAGCTTGGTTTCTGATTAACTAATAAGTGACAAACATTACGATGACGTTGAATGATTTGAATTTTGATAGCCCATGAAGTTACATTATTGCAAAAAACATGCTTTAGTATTTCAACAAATATGGCATTTTTTTGTGTTTAATTTGGAATTATTAACCTAATTCAGTATTGTTTCACTCAGAGTAAAATACGGACTATGCTAAAAATGCTAAACAAGCGAGTTATGCTTGAGTTGAAATAGGTGGTAAAGAGTTTAAGTTAACTGTTATCCTTGCCCTAGATAACGGAGTATCATTACATCAATTATATCACACGTGCTGAGACTCATCCTATCATGACTTCGTGAATCTCGGTTAATTGGATAGTCATTAATAATACTTTCTGTCAAGTTATTGACTGGTTAAATTGGGTATACATACCATAACGACGATGCTCCGAGTTTCAACAACAGTGTCCATACGTAAACTTTGAATACAAAATGTGAATAAAATAGAGTAAATGAATTACAAATTGTACATGCAGATAAAACATGTTAGGTAATGCCTTGTCCTCATTGAGTGTGTGTCACCATAATTCGAAGCACCATCATGACGTCACACAAGTCATCTGCTATTTTATAAAGACCATCAGCCCCCGTTCCAGAGAACGATCGTAGCGTTACGAGAGTCGTAACTCCCATACCTTAACACAGAATTACGACCCATCCCTTAACACAGAATTACGACCCATCCCTTAGCACGGAGTTACGACCCATACCTTACCACGGAGTTACGACTCTCGTAGCCTTACGATTATTCTACGGAACCGGGGATTGTATCACATTTTGAATTTGATTGATATTTAGGATATCGTTGTGATCTCTAAAGTTTTCATATTTAAACATTCAATGATCATGTTCATAAAACTGGAACCGTATCGTAAATATATAAGCTCATAGTACAGTACACATAGGTATCATGACAAAGGTAATACCAATACCGGTGATCCACCTAATTAGTATTTTTACTTGAAAGTCCTTCTAGTTACTATTTTACATGGTTATCATGTTTGTCGATTTAGCATGCTAATACGTTAAGCAGTGCAATTTCCAAAGCTTGTAGCAAATATAAACAAGAGGAAGTAATTCTATCAATATATATATATAATGTTCAATCGAACGAGTATCATTGGTCGCGTATAAAACGATAATAATAATTTAGAATGTTCGCGATAACGATCAGTCATTTCTAGCATGGATGCCTTTCAGGATATAGCACCTATCAACCTGAAAAGATAAACGGGTTAATGTAAAATAAAAAGCCACTGACAGTATATTATTCGCCTAATTTGGCATACACGGTGTATTCTATTGGCCATAAGAGACATATCCTATCAACTTTGGACAACAGTGCACCGACTACATGCGCATTACGTGGACTCGGTGTTCAGGCCATTTGGGAATCGTGTCGTCTTTCATGTTATTTGAAGTTCCGGCGGAACCAATGACGTCACAGATATACAATGCTCTCATTACTTGAAAGAAAGCAAGCGACCAAAATGTTGTGGATAAATTGACCTTTTTTTTTGGCAGGGTAATTTACCTCTTTGCGGATTAATTCACCTCTTTGTTGACCCAAATCAATCTGTACTATACTAGAAAGTAATGACCTTATATATAAATAGCAATTTACTGTAGTTATACGTCCAACTCATTATCTCATATTCATCGCGATCGCGTTGTTTGTTGTGATTTAATTAGATACGGGATCACAGGGTTTCTTGTTAAATGGCTGTTCGGACGAAAATGTATCTGAGAATGAAACTATATTTAGAGTTAGTACAGTTGTACATTAACCAAACACAACGATTTGCTTAGCATGCTTATGTTAATATTTTTAATTATTGAATATGTACATGTATCGCATTCTTAATCTGTCTCTCTTCTCTCAACATTTTTACTTTCCCATCTCTTGTAGCTGTTTTGATTTAAGTTGTAATAAATTGTATCCTATTTCATCTCTAATACATTTGTTTAAACTAGGGTTTCTTATTATGCTAAAAGGAAGTAAACATTTTTGAAACACTTCCCGAAGTACGTGTATAAATATAAAGGCGTTGTGATATTTAAGAATTATTCTTGACATGACACATGCGGCTGTTAGAACACGGCACATAGCTATATGATAAACATTATGTAATAAATTATGTCTGTAGGGACACCATTGGCATCATCCTGTCTACAAGGTGATCCTCATGAATGTTCTTCGCTTCACAATGAGGGCCCTGAACAGTACGATCTGTCGGTAGAGGGTGCAACACATCCTCGAAACACCGACCATTATGACTACACTAACCTCCGTTGACAGATGTAAAGAGACAACATAGCATGTGATTGCAGGATGTGTACAGCAGTACAGCAATGCCCCTTACCCGTACAGCAGGAACACGATCAGCCCTTCTAACAGTGTTCTTAGATAACTTATTTTATATGACACAAATGAAACAGGACCATGTCGATCCTGGGATTCGAAAACGAGTTTCTGGATTGTGAGTCCAACGCTCTACCGACTGAGCCAAAGGGGTAGCCCCACTGGGCAAGACCAGTAGGAGCATCTTATATCACACCAGGCTACACAAATACGGAGTAATACTTGAAATAAGTATTAACATATATCAGCATATTCCACAGGACCATTGTCTACGATAGCGTCCCTGAGAACAAAGCATTGTTTGCGCTGTAAATAACATCAGAACTCAGGCCGTAATGTAACTAACTGCGACAGTGGGTAAATATTGTATGTTGTCATTTCATCAAATTAATACGTGTCTGTATAGATCATATTAAGTGTCTGAATGGACAATGCTTTGAAGGGACCAGATGTAATTTCCGCAGTGGAGAGGTATTTGTACAGATGCCGCTTCAGTTGGCATCAATTATTGACGCGTAGATCTGTTGATATTGTACCTTTACACGCTGTTATGTGTCAAGCAGATGGTTTGATTATCCATTTAGTTTGATGATAAATAAATATTGCAGTAAATGCTTCAAATGGCTACGTTTTGGTAAAAAACTGTCACAACATCTTTTTGGCGTAGATGCTAAATAATTAGCACAACTCTATGTCCTCTTGGCTGATGTTAGTTAAGAAGATGTAGGATTATGTTTCTTGAAAATAGGTTAATATGCAAAATTGGCTTGAATTAAATAAACACATAGCATAATATCTTTTGACACGCAGATATTCACCCCCATGTAAATACCAGTTTGTTGAAAGCACTCAAGAGTCATCGTATAACGGCTAGTACGAAATTCCGATACTTAAATCAATGACACTTAATAGGAACAGCACATAGAAACCCACCATTATTTGCTACGGTTACAACAATGTCCTTTCTTGTCCGTCCGGTGTACTTTTGGCTAACATTATTTTCATCCGGTAATTAACGAACAGCACACGTATTCTCCCAACCGGAAGTCCCCAGTTTGAACCCTTTCAGGACAAGTAGCATCATGTCCTCCAACACACGTTCGGCCACAGCTCTCCCTCCGTAGCCTCCGGACTTCCAGCGGTTCAGCCAAGACCAGACCTTTACAACGGAACATGAACATTACTGTTGTCTCTGACCCACAGTTATTAGTCCGGCGGAGATAAAACATTCAATAGCATTACCATCGCTGGTCCCAATCCACCGGCAGGTGGAAGCTCTCAGTGTATATCCATATGTGACTCACCTTGCATCTCCCTGATCAACTAGGTTCCGGGTTCGAATCTATTTAACTAACGAAATGTGGTGCGGCTATTATCCGCTGGACGTGTCTGATTCACGTGCCGATGGATATCAAGTTGCACCTATTCATTAATCAATCACGTGACTCACGCGCACAGTTTTATACGCGGGATCAAACAGCGTCAACAGACACGTAACTTTCCTCCCGAGCCTCGTAAACGTGTTCCTATAGTTTTAACAGGGTTTTTATCTTCACTTTAGGTGCTGTTGAAATGCCTCAATGTAATCATTCTGGCGTACCTCATTTAATGATACCAAAGAGAGCGACACACACAATTGTCATTTCTATATCAAATTAAAATACTATCGCATACTAGAGCGGGGGGTGGCATCACCGACCCCCTAAGGGATTTTCGCTCCAGCAGGAAGGATTTTGCGTATTTTGGCACAA
>JAUTBQ010085313.1:0-16426 GCA_032361185.1 Lepetodrilus ovalis
TTTCAGTCGGCGGTTCAGTCCGCCGAAATCGATTTTAATCGATCAAACCCACCAGCTTGAGCTGGTGGTTGTTTAGTTCGGTTATATTCTAGCTCAGAATCTTCGAGGTATTTGGGTTACTTTTCGAAGGCCATGTATTGAGTTTTTCAGGAATATGGAACAAAAATACAACATTAGCTTTGCTTGAGTTTTGGTAGAATAATTCTGTGCTAGTACTTAGCTCTCCCATCCCAACAACGATTCCATCGCGCGTTTTAAGGTTTTTAGGGCTTCTGGTGTTTCGATTTCCATGACATATTCGGTAATCCATTTACGGTCTTTTTCGCCCATCTTTTTGGTGACGTGATCACCAAATGTTCTTCGCATTGAAAAGCCAGGACCTTCCTCATCAGAGTAGGAGCAATCCGCGTAGTCAGACATACGATCATTGATCAAGTCGATAAATGCACGGCGATGGTCGTCAGACTCTTCAACATCCTGGCGATTGTCCTGCATAAAATCTGCTAGTTTTAGCGCGAGTGCAGAAATGAACTTAGCGCGCTCCTCGTCGTTAAGTTGGCCATAGGCATTTCGATCAGTCATGTGGGCAAGAAAGGCTGCATATTCTGCGGTGATATCCATCCGCTGTGATTGAGTTTCAGTCTGAAAGCCTTCATTTTCTAGGTTTAGTACGCCTTCCATGCTGATACGCCAGATGGTAAAGGCAAGTGCGCTTGCGAGTTCTTCGGGCGAGCGCTTGCGGTTTTTATCACTCCATTGGGTTTTGAGTCGAATGGCCATTTAAACCTCTGAACATTTTGCGGATTATGGGGAATCATGGAGCGATAATGCTAGCATGAATACCTTAGTGGTTCAGTAGGTTATTCCGCAAATCAATTAAGGTTTTCAATTATGCGCATGTCCATCAACATAGAAAAGCTACTAATGAGTACGTTTGTTATGCGATATAATAGGCCATACGTTTGCCAAATACATAGGCAGGAATAGTGTTTGTTGAGAGTTCAATGCATGCCAAATCCAGCGCGGATTGGACTTAGTCGGGCATCTTTAGCCGCAAACCGCTGTCCCGGCCCTAGACTCAGGCGAGGGTATGTACCTGGATTTAACGCGTTTTCGATTTCATGCTCGATTGATTCTATTAAATAATTTCTAGAATATCGATCCACCAAATGTACTAGTGCATGGCGTACCGCGTCCAGGGCGAGGTAGGTATTGAGGGCGGTTGTTTCTTCGTGGGTATCAATCTGACGTGCGGCTAGCCAACCGCGTAGACGGTAAAGACGTGGGGGTTCGTGGCCTGGTGTGGAATACTGCCAGGATAGATTTAGGTTCTGCGGTAGCTGCTTTGGAAGGCGGCGATATCCATCTGCGAGTAGGCTTCCGGCTGCAAATGTCGCGGTTGAAGGAGTCTTTATTCCAGAGTTCAAGAGTTGTTTGAAGTTGTTGGCGTTAAACCATAATATGACGCTGTCATTTTGTCTCGTATCATTATTCCCGTTCATGTACTCAGTTAAGTGAATTGTTTTAATGGAAATATCACTCTTTTTTATATCTTTTTCGAGTAAGTAAGCGGCTAGCTCTGCGTTTGGATCAGATCCAATGACCTGAAGCACTTCGTGGGCATGAATGGCGTTAAGCTTATCGGCGATTAATTTCACTTCTCCGGGTAGGCCGTGCGATAAATATAGCGTGTATTGGCCAGGTTTCGTTTCAGGCCAGTCGGTTAGTGGAAATAGACAAGGGAGCTTTGTGTCTTCACAAAAATCGTGGATGGGTTTCCAGGCTCCTGTTATTTGACCACTTAGTAATGCAAAAACGGGTTGTTCAGAATAGTATTTATTGAGTAGGGCAGGCCAGTGGTCTCTATTATCAGGCAGTGTCCAAACATGCAGTTTCCAAATGCGGCGAGCATGTACCCACTCACCTTTGAATAGCGGAGAGAAATCGTTTCGAGATTTTTCTCGTTCGACTTCACGATTATGCAATTCAATAAATGCATGCATGACAGCCAGCATGGTTTGTTTTCGTTCGCTATTACTTTTATTGACGACGGTTGCAAAATGCAGCGTTTGTGCATCAACACCTGGAGTAGGCTTATTTCCTAAGGTTTGCAGAAAGGCTCTTAGGGCGGTGGCATCATCAAGGTCGATATCATAGCGAGGCATGAGTGTTGATAAGGTGTTTCCTCCGGTATCGATTCCTTTGCGTAGCGCCTTCAGAATATCCGCTTTATGACGATAGGCAGGACGGCTACGGGGTGTTTTAGCATTTAACTGGGCGATGACACCGTGGCGCTCCTGATAAAGACTTCGCAATAAATAATCGCGGCGTGGTTTAAGAGGCTTAAATAACGTGTCTGCGGTAATGTCTGCCGTTCTGGCATCGCTTTCGTTGACGCCATAACCACTGGGTCGGTGACAACGTACGCAGGCCGCTAATTTTCCTTGCAGTACTGCTCCGCCAGCCACGCGTGCCGTAAGGTTTTTTCCATTGTTACGTTTGCCATCGAAATACAGAGCTTTGCCGTTTTCGAATTGTTCTCCAGCATCGGCTATCGACCATAACGCCACGCACAGGCCACACAGAAAGCAATAGAGTGCGAGTTTTATCACTGATTTAGATTGCGACGAACTTCGGTAGCAAGATGCTCAGCATTAATGTCACCTTCAAATCGCATCCAAGTATTATTTTTCACACGCAAAAGCACCAGCGATTGATGCGCCATTTTATTATCGCTGTCGGTATTAAAGGCTTGTCGAACGGATTTAATAGCGGCAGTTGTTCCGGTGAAAAACTGCCAGTGCTCATTGGCTTTGAATTGTTTGCGATACATTGTCAGACGCTCTGGGGTGTCGTAATCAGGGTCTATCGAAATTGACCAGAGCCGTGCTCGTTGCGCATCCTCTCCTAATAAATTGGCTGTTCTTGAAAAGGTGGCGGAAAGTATGGGGCAGATTCCGGCGCATGTTGTAAAGATGAAATCCAGCAATACCGGCCCTTCATACTGTAATTCATTATGGAGATGAGCTGGGTCACCGTCTTGATTGGTCAAGGAGACATCGGGCATTTCATAGTGGCGAATAATACGGCTTGGCTCATCACTATCCGATATACGGGATGATGTACCATAACCTGCTACTAGTATTTCTGAAGTGCCGGCGACCCAGATGGCTGCGGTTGCTTTGAGAAAGGTTCTTCGGTTCAACATCGTGACATACCTCAGTGGACGGAATAGATGGCAGCGTCATGATGCAGAGGATCAAATTGATAAAATCGTAGCCGTGGGTTGGGTTCAAAGTTGAATTCGATCATTAAGCGGTGCGCAGCCAACGTGACGCTGTTAGGCGCACCGACCTCGTTGGTCTCTTCTGATGCTTTCGCGCTGCCAACAGCGATTGATCCTGGTACGGTGTTAAACCGTGCGTGAAAACGGCCGAAGGAGAACCAGGGGCCAGAGCCGGCGGTTTTAATGGTGGACTTCCATAAGTTTTCCCAGCCACGCGCTCCGCCGAAGTCCACATTCAGATAGCCGTGCGGAAAATAATCTCCGTTTAATAGGGTCAGCTTGGCTTTGTCTCCGCGCCGACGCCAGTCCGGAAATGAAGTATAACCGCCATCTCGGAGTTCACCATAAATTGTGTTGTTCACGTATAACAGTGTCAGATCAGATTTTGGATCTGGCTGTATGCCGCTGGGTAAATGATTGCGATCCAGCCAGTCTAAATACGCATTGCGTAAATCCAGCATGAGTGGAATCCATTTTTCAGGCCCGGGAGGAACGCTACGGTTGGCTTCGGTTCGTAGCGCGCGGAAAGCGCGCCACATGCGTTTAACAGGAGCAATATCGGCAATTTTATTGATGGCTGGGTCATAATCACTGCTGGCAAATGGCTTGGTCAGTAAGGCAGAAAGCAGGCAGAGGCGGGCATCCATCATATCGGGTGGTGTGATTTCATTGTCGGAATTAGGCGCCCGACCCTGGCAGCGTTCCTGTAATGCGGCACCGGCAGCGCGAAAATGTGGGCTGTTTAATGCCGCTTTAAATTGTTGAAAGCAGGCCTCTACTTGTTCGGGCTTTGGATCATCTGCAGGGTCGCCTTCTGGCAAAGCAAGTCCCACGCTATCGGCGAATTTTTGTACGGTAGAAAATAACTCTTCAGGAGGGAGCGCACGTACTTCATCGGATAATTTATTGGGGCCGCTAAAACCTTCAAATGCCCAGCGTTCGTGCTCAATAATGGCGGCGCGCATTGGATGGCAATACATTTGGATGGCATCGTTAAAGGGATCAGCAGGATTGCTGCTGACGGGAGGAGGTATTACTTTCTCGCCATTTTCTACCGCTTGCGCCCGTGGTGAATGTATGCGCCATCCCCAAGAATACGAGAGATTATAAAATTGCGGTGGTGCCATTTTCAACGTTATCTCAACCCGTGTGCCATCGTTCATTGGGAAAAATGTTTGATCGGTTGACGCGTAGAGTGGGCCGTTTGACCAACTGGTTGTGCCGATAGGAATATTGATTTCCGCACCTGGGCAATGATCGTTTGGATCATCGCTGACTTTTACGGGTTTGCCATTCACATTCAGTTTTGAGGGGCAATCAAAATGCATGGTCATGGGGGAAAAATCATCGTTGCCTTTATTGAGTACGTGAATCTGAAAATGAATTTTCCAGGGCTTGTTGGGCGGGATCGGTGCCACACCAGATCGGCAGGCTTTGTCCGTTGGCTGACCTGCGCCACCACAGTTGGCGTAATCAATTTCACCGCCGCCTTTTTGATAACCAAAATCTAAAAACATGGTATCGGATTGAATGCGCCCGCCGTACCAGAGTTGGTGAATAGTCACTTCACCGCCGGTAACATGTCCATCGGCATCGAAGGTTGGCATGACCCGTTTGACGCGTTTATGTCCAGAATGATTGAATAAGGAAAAGCCACGATAAGCACGATCACCGGGTACATTGGAGCCACGACTCGCTTTACCTTCGATCATGTCCAATGCCCATTTTATATGGTGTTGAACCAGTGATTTTGATGCGACCACTCGTTCAGAAGCACCGGCGGCATCATTAATCAGGTCTTGTACGGAGACTTTGTCGCTACGACTCAAGTATTGTTCATAGGGTTCACCTGCAATGATTTCGTACAGAACCGTCATGAGATATTTTAAATCGTCGCTTGGAGATTCTGGGTTAATCTTCACCACCGTGGGTTTTGTATCATGCAGGTTATAGGGTTTTGCTTTTGTGGAGGGTAGGGTATTTAAAATTTCACGACCTCGTGTGTTTCGTAAATTAGAAAATACCGTTGGTAGCATATTGGTTCCCGGTGGATTTGCAAATGGATCTACGATTTCTTTTATTCCATCGCCGTTGAGATCCACTTTTCCGGGAAAAATACTTTGTGCGGTACGTACGAACGAAGTACGAATGATGTTGGGTGCATTGATTTTTGGTAACGTGGAAAAAGACACATTGGCTCTTTCAACTCTGGGACGAACTTGGGTGGCAACTTCTTCTGGGTTTTTCAGTGCCACACAGTTCACCCGTTTCCAGTTGGATTGAGGGACACTTGGTTGCCCACTGGGATGATCGGGTTCGAGATAACGCTCTTCAGGCGTGCGAGGATCGGCCACGCCCATTTGAGTGCCGTTATTCAGCCGGTTTACACCGGTTGGCCGGATAATATTGAGTTCGCCAGTTGCTAGTTTTTCGAAGGTTTGGACTTCTTTTTGGCGAATGGGATCAAGATCTTCAAAAGCAAAAATACGGCCCTGTGCATGAAATATGGGAGGGTCGGGCATTTTGCAGTCTGCTTGAAGGGTATTGCCGAGTGCTGCGATGAAGCTTATCAGGGCAATGTGGTAGATAATCGATAAATTTCTCGTGTTGGACATATCGGTATCCCTTTTAATGTTGACTACTCGTTGAGTCAGTACCATTTAACTAAGTACGGACAGGTATATTTCGGTCTCGTCGCTTGCGGTTTGCGGGGCGGCAGTTGCTTTCACAAATCCAGCTTAGTCGCGTTGCAATGTCTTTTGCAGGTAACGAGGCGGGTGCACCGGCCCATAAATCAATGGCTTCATTCCCGTAACGAAGCAGGCCCATTGAGCAATCGGCAACAGCGCGATCAGGCGATAAGCACAGAACATCGGCGCGCCTAGATAGCTGCTGTCCCGCTCCTAGGGTCGGTACGCCACGTTCAACGAAAAAGGCTGACCGAAGTAATTCAAGATCTGCTTCCAGTCCAGTCAGAAATCGCCATCGTTTGCTGGAAGGATAAAGATCAGCGAAGTTTTTTAATAACCTAGGGTTGTCATGCATTGGGTCAACGGTAATGGTGTAAACCAACGTGTGTTGGTCGTTCTTTTTATCCAGAATTTGGCATACTTCTGCGACCGTTTTGGTGACGGGGAATTCAAGGTTGTGGGCGATAGAGGTAAAGCTGAGTAGGATTATCTTTCTGCGGGCCAGGTCATCATAAAAATGATACTTTTGACCATGGTGATCCGTGACGCTTATGTTTGGAATAGCGCGCCGATTAAGACGATTATTGCCAACCCAATGTGAGTAGTCATGTTGTTGTGCCGTCATAGCGATTCCCTCATGCAGTTTTAATGGTCATCAGGTTGGTGCGCGCCACCCTGCGGATGTGCCTCGATGTGTTCACGCCGTTCTTCACTTACTTGCTCGCCGACTTGCGGTGTTTCATCGGTATGTCTTGCTCGGTCAAAGCCTTCATTCTTTGGCATGATTTCCCAACGGATCATCATCGCGTGATCTTCGTGTACGACGTTATGACAGTGCATGACATGCTTACCGAGAAAATCTTTCCAGCGGGCGAAAACGGTCACTTCAGTATTGGGTTGGAGCACTGCTACATCACGCCTTGCACCGCCCATAAAACGACTGACAATAGGACTGCCGAGTCCTAAGTCAGGCATTAAATTGACCCAGGCAACAAAATAGTTGTAGCTACGAAAGACTAATTCATCGAAGCGTCCACTCATTATTTTTTCTACGGCATCCAGACGATCAGCTGGTGCGGCAATTTGAACCAATAAATCGGATGCTTTATCAATGGTGAGTTCGGTGGGCAATGTGGCTTTTCGGGTTTTTCTTGCGTTGCGTACTTGTAGACGGAGTGCGCGTAATCCAAATATCGCCGAAACATCATCAATAATTTGTCGAATGGCGGTTTCATCAAACCCTAAGTTTTCTAGCGATATTCTAGTTTGAGCAAGTGGCCCGATGTTGGGTTGATCTGAGTCCATTGATCGTAGCGCTTGACGGAAGGCGTTAACGCTTGCTTCGGGGAGCGGCTCAGCCTCAGTCGCGTTGCGTGTGCATGAGGCTTGCAGTTCTTTAACCGCAGATTCCATTCCGTTTATGCGCGGTGCAAATTGTTCGATGGATTGTTTCTCAATTTGATCCATGGGCTTTGAACCGAAGATCTTTGATAGTTCACTGCGCGGAGCAAACCCACTGGTGTCGCGCAAGCTTTCATCGCCTTGAGCAATAAGGCCCGTTTGAATAGTGCCTTGCAGAAAAGGTGTATTATTTCTTTCAAGTATCAGAAATTCGGTGAAATGGCTGTGGATGGGATGATGCCAACCATTTCCTGCATTACGAAACGTCCAGATTTCGGCGGAGTCTTGTTCGATGCCGGCGTCTATTCGGTTTGGATCGAAAACCCGTCCGTTAATAGTCCACAAGCCGCCATCATAATCAAACTCCCAGAGGCGCTCGCGTTTGACTTCTGTAAAATCGATGGGTGGGAATTCTCTGAACAGCAGTGGAAAGGCGCTAGGATCTAAACTGGGCGTTTCTTCTGTGCTACTTAAGCCATAACCTTTTGTTGATTCTGCTGCAGTTCCTTGGATCTGAAAAGCGATAACGGCGTTAGCTTTGAAAAAGTCTTCATCAGTGTTGTAATCGCTTGGGTTGATCTTGCGTTCAGTCGGGCCACGCCCGTTCTCTTGTTCCAGTCGGTTAACCAGATAGACGGTGGTGCCGGGTTTAAAGCGTGAGAAATCGATGATGACATCAACACGCTGTGCTACGCCTAGATAAATACTATTTGCTAGCACGGGATTTGGTTGAAAGTTCCCATCTCCACAGATGACGATGAACGGGCGTTCCAATTCTGAAGTGGGTTTGGTGAATGCTTCTTTCTCTACTTTTTCGGGATCTTTTCTTTTATATCTCTTTTCTCCCAAGCCGTAGGGGTGATCGTTTCCTGTTTCACCGCTATCCGCATGCAGAAATAATTCATAAAAACGTGAAGGCCCGCCATTCAACAGCCGTAACCGATATTTGCGAGGTTTCACTTCGAGCAGAGGTTGAATACGCCGGTTAACCGTCCAGCGATCACCGATAATGCCATCGGTATTAAAGCCGTCAAAGATCACTTGTGGTGAAGGCGTATAGTGCTCTTCCGAGTCTTTAAATTGGATGGCCTTGCGTGTACCGTCAGCGAGCGAACGACCACGGTTGCCGCTGTGATCGTCCCAGTCTTGCGACGAATCAAACGTCCAGCGGGTAGTCTGATCCTTATTAAATTTTCTCGGTGCCATGCCCATGACATTGCCTTGTTCATCTTTTATTTCTACTTCTTGTGCAAATAGCAGGTCATGCAAAATGAGCGGGATATCAAAATCACCACTGGGTAAGCGCCAGCCCAGCGTTTCATCATTTAAATCACCTTTTATCGCATCAGCAGCGGATTTTTCTTCATCAAAGAGCAGATAAAATCCGTCCAGCCCTGCATACACATTAGAGGCAGTAAAATCCATGCGATGATCGTGGTACCACAGGGTAGAAAGCTTTTCACGGTCATCATGGCCCGATGGGAAATTACCGTAATGATGGTCCCAATATTCGCCGGGATTAATCCAGTCGTTTGGGAATCCATCGCTCTCGCTGGCAGTGTGTGCATTGTGTAAATGCGAGGTTGTCGAGGGATAGGCGAACTTTAAGTATGAGTGTGCAGGCGTATGCCCTATATCTGGCAGGTCGTTAAGTCGCCGTGTTAATATGGGCGCACCATAGCGAGAATGAAAACTAGGGCCAGGGGAGCAGGGTTGTGATGCCTTTAAAATCCAGGTGCCTTCCTCATATTCTCCATAAATAAAATGGTAACCCCATGTCCAGCAATGGCTACCGTATTGGGGGTGATACTCCCAGCCAAATTCAACTTCCCGGTTGATATAAAAGGCGTGAGGCCTGAACTCCCAGAATCTTTGGTGACGATCAGGTTTGGGTAAAGTGCCGATATCAATTTTGATGTGACCGTCCACTATTCGATCCCCACGAACTGACCATGTTCCATCTGAAAGATGATCACTCGTAGGTAAAAAACCTACTTGGGAGAGCGCGCTTCGGATCGCTTTAAAACGTGCTTGAAAAACGTTATTCCAATCCTCATCAGACAAGTCTTCAATCAAAGTTCCCGGTGTGAAGGAGCTTAACTCATCGTCTAATAGAGGGCCGGTCATCTTGAAAAGAGGTTTTGCAACGGGGGGGCGAAAGGCTGTGAGTGATAGTTTTTGGAAGGGCGTTACAGGGGGACTGGGTTGGGAAAGTAAGTCGGGTGGTGTTCCTTGCGGGGGTACTAAAAATTTTATTCGACGTTCCATCTCGGCTTTAACCGGATCTGTTGTGGTAAGAGCCGTTACGGCTTCACCTACCGCTACTCCTGTTACTCCAGCAGCACTTACTACACCTCCAAATTGGAGGAATTCTCGTCTGTTGACCATGACAAACATCTCCTCGTGCCATTCTACTCAATGTTGTATTGAGAGTGACAATATGAATAAAATGCTTTATTAATTAATCTACGCAATAATTCTCTCACTAAATTAAATGTTATAACTATTTTCTTTTATAAAAAGTGTAGTTGATAAAATATGCTTTGCAAGAAAGATAGCGAGAATAGTTTAATAATGAAGACTTATTGTGTTTTATTTTTGGTTATAGATAGAAGAGATGATTACCGTCTAATTATTCTTAAGAATTACATCCTCAAGTGCTGGTTTTATAGGAGAATTCTTCCGGTATAGGGTGACTACTAAGTATGATTTTCAGTCCTAAGCCCTAGAACAATCTCGCTTTTTATCTATGGCCGGCGCTATAATCAGGGTTTTAGCCTATAGGGTCGGAAGGGATTCTGGAAATTTAATAACTTAAAGAATGGAGGTTTAAGGATGGATCGTTTCAAAGCGGTTGTGTCTTGTTTTCTCATCGTATCTGCGGTTTTTTGCACGGCTTCGTGGGCAAAGCCTCCTCTAGGAACCCCTGATTTTCCACGTCTTGGTATGTGGTGGCCTAATCCTGAAAAACAATCTTTAAGTGATATTGCGCGCTACGATTTTGTCACTCTATTTGACTATCAGAAAGAATTTGTTTCATCACTTAAGGCGCAAAAACCAGGACTGATTCTGCTCAACTCCACCAATGCCTGCGAACTCTCTTTTGATGATGAGGGTGTCGATAAAATTCCTGCTGAATGGTTTCTGACCCAGGTGGGTACAACTCTTGTAGGAAGTGTGAATGCAACAACGACCTCTTTAAAAGTTAACAAACTTTCGGTGAGCGATGGTGGAAACCGTTACGCATTATTTGTGGTGGGTGATACGGCCCTTATTGAGGGAGAAAGTGTCGAGATTGAGGCGATAGATCAAGCCACAAAAACGCTCACCGTGAAGCGTGGGCATGTTCGTCCTGCTTCAAGCCATGCCGCCGGTACGCGCATTGCTGCACACATTACTTTTTGGCCCAAATCTTGGCTACTTAATTTGAGCACCTTGTCATCCACTGCGATCTTGGATCCTGCCGTGGGTGCAGAGCGTTGGGGGGATTACAATGCGCGCATAAGTGCGGGTATTGTCTCCAACGCAGCCTGGGACGGGCTGTTGATTGACCGTGCTGATCCCGACCAAAGTTGGTTGGTGGGTGGGTCTACTGCACGCACAATTGACCCTGATCAGTCGAACCGATTAATCACTGATTACAGCGCTTTTGATAACACTTGGAATGAGGGTTTACGAAACTATCAACGGAATGTACGTCAACGGATCGGGGCGCAAAAAATACTTTTTACCAACTGGGGTATCGATAATTATGACATTATTAATGGCAATAATTACGAAGGATTTCCTCGCCTGAACGGTTCGTCTTATCGCGAAAACTGGCACGAAACCGTATTCGGTTCAATACCCCATGTTGGCAGTTACGCACAGTGGATTGATAAAGGCCGTCAACCCAATTTGACCATGGTTGAAACGTATGAAAATGACGCAGGGCCAGCGCCTGACGATGATTTAACCTATACCAGTCCCTGTGCAAACCCAAACTTTGTTCCCAACTACCAGAAGATGCGCTTTGGCCTGACCACAGCATTGCTGAACGATGGTTATTACAGTTGGGAATACAGTACGGCTGGCCATGGATCGTTGTGCCTGAAATGGTTTGATGAATACGATAATGCCGGTCAGGGAAGGGGGTATTTAGGCCAACCGTTGGGGCCTGCGTATCAACCCCCCGGACTCACGCTAGGTGCCAATCAATTATCCGCCGGGACATTTGAGAATCAAAGTGAGTTGGATCAATGGGCATTCTGGGTGGATACCGATTCGGGTAATACCGCTACCCAATCCCTGCATGCGGGTGGAACACCTTCGGGTAGCCAAGCTGTGCGAATAAACATCACGAAGACATCCGGTGTTGATTGGCAAGTTGCCTTAAATGCTCTCGTGCCTGTCACGCTGAGCAAGGGTAAAGACTATACTTTCTCATTCTGGGCCAAAGCCGACCGTCAGCGCCCTATCAGTTTGTGGTCACAACTGTCCCAAGCACCGTGGACGGATTATTTATCCACGCACGAATCGCAGTTAGGGACGAGTTGGCAACATTATGAAGTGACTGTCCGCGCAATAGACAGCAGTTCACAGGCTAAGTTTTATATGGGTTTTGGGGCCAATCTAGGTAGCGTATGGGTCGATGATGTGCGTTTGCAAGAGGGGGGGCGTGATGTATGGCGGCGGGATTTTACGGGGGGTACTGCCATTGTAAATGCCACGCATGCAGCGAAGACCATCGACTTAGGTGGCAACTTGCGAAAAATTAAGGGTAGCCAAGATCCCGCTGTTAATAATGGACGAAGCATCAGCCAGGTTACTTTACCAGCACTCGATGGCATTGTGTTATTACCTGAACGCTGTGATACTGCTGCCACTGTACTCAGCCTGCCTTCAGGCGTATGGAAGCAAATCACTCTGCCATGTTCTCCGCCTGTGGGTCAGCGTTCTGTTCAAGCTGTTTTTGCGGATGATTTGCACGGTGTTTACGGTACCGATTGGGCTGTTTATGCCTACGACGCGGCTAAGAATAGTTACCTAGACATGGACTTAAACGGTGTATTGAAACAGGGCATAGGATATTGGATTATTCACCACAATGGATCAGTTGCAACGCTCGACCTACCAACAGGTAGCTCCCAAACAGCTCTTACGCATACGACTCAATGTGCTAGCACTCGTGGATGCTACTCTATCCCGTTAACCGCGCATAAGAATGAGGTGCAGTGGAATATGTTGGGTTATCCCTTTCCGAATAGCGTTACTTTAGATCAATTGCGCGTCGTGACCAATAGCGGTGCTTGTGCCAATGGCTGCTCACTTGATCAATCTAAAAGTGAACATATTGTTGAAAATAAATTATGGAGTTATCAGAACCCTGCTTACCAAGTGTTAGAAGGAAATGTGCCACTAATATCCTGGACAGGATTCTGGATTGCAGTATTGAAAGGTGGGGAAGGGCTTGATCCACTACTGGAGATTCCTGCGGAATAGTAGAAAATATTGGATGATATTCGGTTATTTTTTAGCATAAATACGGTTCCAAAAAAGTATATAAAATATAACTAGCTTCGCTAGCGGATTTCTGCCTACTCTTTATTGAGTGATATTACTAGGATGTAAACATGTTGGATGAGCTATTAGGTGTTGTAACTAAATTATATGAAGCAAGTGATTATTTTCAACAAGCAGAGAAGGTACGGCAACAGCGCATTTCAGCGTTTTTTCTTAACATTCATGAATCCCTTTCCAAGAGTATTGAACAATTAAATAAAGGGCAAGTACCTCACGGAGAATGGGAAGAACTCAAGACTTATGCTGAGGCATTACCAAATATTATTGATAAAGAAGTGGGTGAAGAAAAAGCAGAGGAACTGTCTCGACAGCTAGTAAATAGTATTACAAAGGCAATGCCAACTGAAAATGAAATTGTTGAGATAAAGGTGGTTGCTGGAAGGTTCAGAGGACTTGCGCATACCTTGCCTATCAATGATTCATTGGCACCATCTGTTGATTCTAGTCGCCGAAGAGCTCTTATTTATACACTTTTAGGCTCTGCAGGGTTTGCGGGTAGCACATTTTTGGAAGAGGCTAACTCTCATCCAATTAGTCCATTTCCATCCATTTCGTGGGATATGCATACGTATCTAGACGATAGTGTTAAAGATACTATCATCTTCAAAGCGCCTCAACAGGTGTGTGATCTAGTTAGGCGAATGACTCAAGGGCGCTTTAATATTTCACTGATAAGAACAGGGGGCACGGAGGATATTCTTGATAAAGTACACTCAGGTGGAATCGAGTGTGGTTATAGCAGTATTTATTATAGTAAGAATAAACATAGGGTATTATATTTTGGATGTACTATTCCCTTTGGCCTTAATCCTCAAGAACAAATAGCGTGGTTAAACTACAAAGAAAAAGGTAAAAGTAAAACTTATCTACAATCAGTATATGAACAGTTAAATCTAAATATCATTCCGTTTCCTGCCGGTACGACAGGTTCTCAAATGGGAGGCTGGTTTAAAAAGAAGGTAACCTCGCCGGATGACCTTAAAGGAGAAACCATGCGTATCTTTGGGTTAGGGGCTGAAGTATTAAGAAGAATGGGAATGAATATTCATAATGACGTCACCCCCACTTCAATACCATTAGCTATTAATAAGTTGCGTAGTGGGCGCTATTTATCTGTTGAATGGACGTCACCGTATGATGATCAGGTGCTAGGTTTAAATGATGCCGCGAATTTCTATTATTATCCCGGGTGGTGGGAGCCAAGTACGACATTTGATGTCCATGTTAACACCAGTGTTTGGGAGCGTCTCCCTCCTAGCTATCAGGAGATTTTTAGACTTGCCTGTCATGAAACATATATAAGTACGCTGGCTGAATATGATCTTAATAATCGCATTGCGAGAGTAGAATTAAAAGAAAAAGGTGTTGAGTATTGTAGGTTTAGCGATAAGATAATGTCTGCCTCCCAAAAGGAAACGGAAAAACTACTGTCAGATTATGCCGCTAATAATGCTGTATTTAAGGATGTATATAGAGTGTGGAGTCAGTTTAAAAAGGATATTCGAGCATGGCATGATTTAATTAGAATTTGAAACTTTGAAAAATTCTCGCCAGGGTCATATCACTTTAAAATTACCCGTCTAAAGCTCTTTGAGAGCATACAGATCGTATGGTAGGTTATTTTCATGAATACCTTTATGCAGTGGAGAGTCAAGAGTTGAAATACACGGAAGAGGAATACATTCAGGAAAGGGTGGACGATCAAATTAATTGGTATGGTCGAAAAAGCCAAATAAATCAGAAGTGGTATAAACTCTTGCGGTTGATGGAAATTACTGCGGCTGCAAGTATCCCTTTAGTTGCTGGTTACATGGGAGACGGAGGTGTTTTATGGGCAAAAATAACGGCGGGTACTTTTGGCCTAGTTGTCGCAATTATAACCGCAATTATTGGGCTTTATAATTTTCAAGAACGTTGGGTTGAATATAGAAGAACATGCGAATCATTAAAGCATGAGAAGTATTTATATCTTACCAAAACAGAGCCTTATAATAATAAAGACGCATCTTCTTTGTTCTTTAAGCGTATAGAATTTATTCTGTCTACAGAAAATACAAAATGGTCTAAATACCTGATATCTAAAAAAACAGATCACCATTACATATAAATGAAAAGTGCTTAAGCGCTATAATACGAGTGTAAGGACGTTAATTTAGATATTTCTTTTATAAGAGAAATATATTGATAAGGAAATTAGGTTAAATACACATGGCCATAAGAACAACGTTTGGAGATGATCTAGAGAATTTTGTATTATCGATAGATATCGTAGACACGGATATTAAAAATGATTTGCTTGGAATAATTAAAAAATACCTAAAGACTACTCTTGATATCCACTTAATTGCTTTTCATGTTGAAAGCCATGTGAATAGTGAAATGGGACTTCGTACTGATGATTGGTTGCGAGTACCACAAGCACTCTCTGTCAGTATTAAAAATATAGATGGTGATTACAGCGCGCAAATATCAATGGTATTTGATACAGAATCACCCGCATGGATTCAAGGAGAGCAGGGCAGTATGCTGTCAACTGAAAACTCTTATACTGATCATTGGTGTAGTCGAGACTCAGGATTAATACCAAAATATATAAGTAAGACTGAGGCTGATACATTAACCTCTATAATCATTCCTGTGAAAGGTTATCAACCATCGAGAACTATTGGTGTTATTAACTTTGAATCAAGCTCTTATCTTGAGTGTGTAGATCCCATAAAGCAAGAGTTAAAGAAGATAGCGAATGCTATTGCGACACTCTATATGCTTAACGGAATCTTTCTTTCTCAGAAGCGTAATACCAAACAAGCAATTTCTCGGCTCAATATAAAGTCCCATGAGAATGTAGATCTGTTAATAATTATGTCAAAACCAAAAGTATTTATTGCTTGCTCAGTTAATGCTAAAGAAGATGTAATGAGTCATATTATTAGTGTTCTTGATCAATATAAAGATAAAGGTATTCTTGAATATTCGGATTGGAGAGAGATTGCGCGGCCTGGTGTGGTTGTTCAGCATATTGATGAGGAAATAAAAAACTGCCTTTTTGGGATATGTTATTTTTCACAACCAACTAACGAGGGTGAGGAAAGCTGTAAAACCTACTTTGATAATCCTAATGTTTTGTTCGAGTCTGGACTCGTCAGTGCAAGCTGTGATGAGTCATCCTTTGAAAGGCTGGTACCCATTAGAGAGAAATCAAACGATTTACCACCGTTTGATTTGGCTGGAATCAGACTTTTAGAGGTGCCACGAAATGGAGAGGAAAGACTGAATGTAGATGCTTTTACGAGTAGTTTGCAAAGCCGTATTGATGCATTACTTTCAGAGCTGTGGTCATGATAAAACTTACAGAGTGTAGCCGCAATATAATGTATAAATTAACAGGTCGCACCATACTGACTTATTTTCCCCAAAATAGCTCCCAACGGCTAGATCGCTCCAATGTTCTCAAGCTTAAAATAATGGATGCCCCTTTTTCATGCCA
>JAUTBQ010085424.1:0-16425 GCA_032361185.1 Lepetodrilus ovalis
GAGAGAGAGAGAGAGAGCGAGAGAGAGAGAGAGAGAGAGAGAGAGAGAGAGAGTGAGTGAGAGAGAAAAATATCATCTTCTATCATAACGAAATACAAATATGATCAATCTATGAAATTTCGAATATGCGGAATTTACGCATATATGTGCGGAACCTATCGAGATAAATATTAGTAGCACCCTACAATAAATGTAAGAAAATTGAAAATAAGCTAAAACCCCTCAACATGAAACGTGCTTCAGGAATAACGAAGATATATCGCGCACTGGTTCATTGTTCCATCCGGTGTCCTTGTGTTTTGTGACAGCCTTATTTTTTTTTATTATTCTTTCATCACAAACAGCGTATTAGCTATACACATTAAGACAGTCAGACGCGCATTAAACGCAATAGTGCGTCGACCGTGACGTATTTTCTTACGCCAGAAATAATATTGCATCTTTTTCTTACACGTTCGCATCACGCGAACAATAAACGACCGTCAGTAAAACGTAATGCAGCGTAAAACAGACCGTCTAATGTATCCAGCGGGATTCGAACCTCTGCTTTGTTTAGATATCCAACACTAGGCTTCTCGGCGGTGGCCCAGCAGGTGCTGTTAACCCGCAACACAAAATTCTTTAACCTCCTTTGATTTCGCGCACACGCTACAATACGTGCAAACAACACTCATCAACATTTATTGTGCCAAAACCTTCGATGAACATACACTTATGGAATTGGGATGGTTATCAGCGACTTACTTAAGTGTATTCGGGATTAAGACAGGTCTATTGAGATGATCTCCCAATGTTAAAGGAAAAAAATGAAGGACTTAGCAGTGTGTATGTATGTAGGACAATTCGACAAACAGAGGGTAAAATACTTCCTTGAGAATTCTTCGTATCCAAGTTTCCGTATTTATATTAGTAACAGATCACTAACCTTTTATTTATTAAAAAAACCTGGTTGAAAACCACAATATTAATAGTAGTTATTTCTCTAATTTTAGGATATTAAAAGGATATTATTATGATGTTTTAAGACATGTTTTAACATTTACAGAATGTCAAGCTAACCATTGCCAGTCGTGCTTTAGCCGCCATTACTGCACGCACTGCTACCCGCCTTATTTCTCACATCGAGGCTCGTGCTTAGATGCGTGCCCGCTCGGCACGCACTTTGCCAACTATTCTTCAGAATGTCACGAAACAGGTAGGCAAAAAAAATAAAAAAAATAAAAATATATATAAAAAAATAAGAACTAATAACAACATTGATAATAATGATGAGTATGAGACAACTCAAGTGATAGGACATAGACTATTAATTGTGATATACATATAGCAACAGAGTGAATTTATCTTTAGAAAAAATAAATCAATTAACACCTATTTGATAATCTGGGTATCATTTCACGAATCTCTCTTATCCACTAAGAGACGTAGAGCTCGCTTTGCCGATAGCTAATACACTGCTAAGAGAGCGATACCAGTCTCTTTGTAGATCATAAGAGAGCTTCATGAAAGGATACCCTGGGTATCCTTTCTCGAAGCTCTCACATCAACTATGCGACTATAGCGCTAACTTAAGTGTACGAGCGCCATGTATAAGAGATCGCTACGAAAGTGCTTATGGTCTCGTAGTCGATATAAGAGATTCGAGAAACGATACCCAGGCATATTTCTATTAGTAAAAAGAAAATGACATGGACACACACAGATAAACCGACGCCCTGTATGTTTCAGTGGACTGTATAGTTGGACCCTGGACGGAGTGGGGTGCGTGCAGACCGCATGCTCGAGGGTGCGGACAGAACCGGGGAGTTAGGATTCGAACACGGAATATATTGGAAGACCCTTTCCCCATTGGTACCGTCTGTCCCACTCTGGAAGTTAGGAGAGGATGCCAACTGACAAAGCCGTCATGTCGCGGTTAGTTGTATTTAAACTTAATTGTCGTATACTCTAAATGCATACTTGATACTTTATTGTTTCTGATGGTCGGTACCTATTTTCGTACGTGGATA
Organism: Lepetodrilus ovalis; assembly: GCA_032361185.1. Taxonomy (NCBI): domain Eukaryota; kingdom Metazoa; phylum Mollusca; class Gastropoda; order Lepetellida; family Lepetodrilidae; genus Lepetodrilus; species Lepetodrilus ovalis. The sequence goes on from JAUTBQ010085424.1 coordinate 2,010, forward strand.
ATCGATATGCATCGATGAGGTCGTTTGGGGCACAATGCGAAAACGACTTTCCCAGTTGAATATTTACATCTTCGAACATTCCAGGCTACTTCAATGGGTTAAATCGAAAAATAAAACTCGTTTCTATATTTCTATTCTTTAGATAACTGTCGCCGCCGGAAACGCAATAAGCGGAAGCGGAAGTGGGCGCGGCGCCGGAAGTGGAGGAAGACGAATACTCGCGGTCGTGGTCGCTTGAAAAAGCGCAGAAAACTGCGACGATGTAGAAACAACACTGAGACGTCGCAGAGATGCAGACGTCGACGACGACACCGCCGACGGCAATGTCGACGTACACTAACCTGAACAATATTGCGGACAGCTATACTGATCACAATATTCCTAGCTGTGATACAGCCAATGTGTTCTTGACCATGAAATCTGACACAAAGACTGGTCAGAAAACGTTCTTGGACAATATTTTGTCACAAAAATCAATGTCAATTTCAATAGGTTTTCTTTTACAGCACGTTATTTGGCCGGTATTCGTGGAATTGAAATCCGTTTTCCAATATCTGTCTCACAAGCAGCCATGATTAATTCGAAGTCTTTAAGGTCAATGAACATGTAGCAATGAACATGTAACTGGCATTTTGCTTGATATGTTCTCCATGGGCTTAGTCACAAGAACATTCATAAAATTTGTTCATATACAAATACATGTACTAGTACTTGTAAGTGACAAGAAAACTCGTATACGACAATGGTTGGTTTACGACTATGGTAACTACAACCTGATAACTATTTGTATTGTTGGTACTAATACGTAACCAACATCGAAGGATATATCTATACTAAAACCGATGTTTTGGATTGTGCTTATATTTGTAAGCTGAACAATTATATACTAGTAACACTAACAACATAAATGTGAAGGAATTGTTATTCGTTATCTTTTTATAATGAATAAATGTCAACGAAAGCGACCGTACCTTTCGTTATGTATCACTTGAAATATATTTCTTGTCATTCAAATTCAATAGTTGGCAATGCCAATTTAATCTGAAACAAAACCTCTGTACAATGCTTTCGACGATAAAAAAAGATTTTTAAAAAACGTAAGGGAAATATGGAAAATATACTCGCAAAGTGTCACTAAAGTACAGTAACAGACTATGAATAAATCTCAGCGAGCTAGGTCTTCGCGCCATCTCGACGAGCTAAAGTCGTAGTGTGATACGGCGTATCTGTTCAATATACGACTACGACATGGCTCGCTGAGACGATTTCCAAAGTCAAACATTGCACTGTTATGGGTGAGTAGCACACTTAGTTAGAGCGCAGACATTCTGTTCAGATGCTCTGCACAACACCAACTCCCTGGCAGTTGTAAACAGTCTCGCCGAGTTTGTCTCATAGTCTGCCATCGGCTTAAAACGTTCTCGAATATGTGTCATGCTCTCAAGATGTTCGTAACCTTCTGATATGTAGTCACTGATATACTAACTGACATAGACTTAAAGATGTGTCGCTATTATACTTTCAAAGTGTCACTTATTATACTTTCAAAGTGTCACTAAAATATTATCCAAGATGTGTCACCAAATCTCACAAAATATTCCAAAAGATGTCACTGTCAAAGTGTCCCCCGCAAGTAACATACTCCCAAAGACACGCAGACTATCCTTCCCATTCCCAAACATGCTCTCAAAATGTCCACACACTGTACAATTACTCTCAAATATGTCACGTGAACTACTTTTAAAGTGTCACTAAAGTAGGTCTCAATATTCTAAAATATGTGTCACCCCATCTTAAAGATGTACGTGTCACACTTAAATATGTTCGTATCAAACTTTGAAATGTACGTATCACACTTTAAAATATTCGTGTCACACTTTAAAATATTCTTGTCACACTCTAAATGTGTACGCTACACTAACATATTCTCAAATATGTGGTACGATTAATTCTCTAACAGTATCCCTTACAAAAAAAGATGTGTCACTAAATCAACACTCAAGAGTGTCTCTAAGTAGATACTCTCAAAGACGTGACTCTAAAATACTCTCAAACATGCCGCGCTGTCTACTCTCAAAGTGTTCCTAAAATGTTTCTTTTTTAAAAATGTGTCACAAAAACTGTTCTCAAAGTATCCCCAAAATACTCTCAAAGAAGCGTCACAAAAACTACTCTCGACGTGTCATTAACACCCTCCTAGATACGTGTCACGGAGAACGCCAACGCTGTAAGGATGACGGCAGTTCAGCCACGTCCTCCATCCCAGAAGCGCAGGTGTCACTGATCCGTGCTACTTTTTGTCCCCCCGAAATCAATGTCGGATGTCCTGTGCCGGCCGGTGGATATTATCAGCTCAACTGCGGCAGTAATAGGTTTGGCTCGAAGTGTTTAGCGGAATTTAAATCAACCTCAGTCAAGACAGCGAGGCCGGGGTGAGTGACGGGCCTTCGATGACGTTGGAATCAATGAGCGCTGCCTACGTGGTCGATGCGCTGTGACACTGAGTGGGACCCGTTGTACAAAGGTGATCGTACGCTTGGCATGCACTTTTAAAAAGATGGCACCGCCTACATTAACTAACCTACCCAACTCGTGTCTGCCTGGCAGAATAGATTGAAATGCTTGCTCATGAGAATAATATATGATGCTTTAGTTAAGATGTTTAAAAAGTCAGGATGGTATAAGTGTTTGAAGCGGGGTTTTCGTTTGTTCGTGAAACGTTCCCCGATTCCGACACATGTCCCAGATCAATGACTGGTCCCCGCGAGCCCGTGTATAACTCAGTTATTGCATATCTCAGCGAACTCTTGAAAGACATGGAGCGGTTATTAAGTAGACAGAAGGTTTGTAGACTTCACACAGCCAGGTTATTATCGCCAGATTATAGGATGAAGAATGTCCTACATACCAGTCTAGAGATTTGCACAACTGGCCGCTGACATATTGTCTGGATTAGAAAATTGAGTCTCCAAGCAAGCGTGTTCGATGCACGGAGAGTACCTTCCAATTTGGACGGAGAATAGTTCTTATCCATGAAAGTCTGAACGTGCTGTAGGGGCTGTCTCAAAGACTACTATATATAGAGAGTTGTTGGAGTATAGTGTTGGTGCCACACAATGGTTCAGATACATTCTAGTGTTCCCTTCCACGGAACAGTCGTAGCGCTACGATAGTCGTAATTCTACGTTAACGTATGTGGGTTACGATTCTTGTAGCGTAATGAGCGTTCCGTGAAACGTGCCTGTTCCTCTCGTTGTGGACGTTAAGTATTGGACAATCATATATACACGATGCTTAAGTCGTGTTCGGCAAAGAGAGACCTAGAGGATATGTAATTATATGTGACAGTCTGGATCCGCTTCAATCAGTCAAACGTTGTGTACCATTATTAAAGTAGTGTTACTAATTAGGATTGGTATTTAAGGTTGTTCTCAATTAGCTTGCACACTATAATGTCTATGATAGTCAATAATAATTTAATCGTATGTGTACATACTCTAGCTGACATCTTCGATGCATTTTGATCATATTCAGTGATGCAATACGGTATTCAAAACTGAGTTCTTTTTAATACCTACTGAATGAATACATTTTGAAGAAAAAAAGATGTTGGTTGTTCTTCGGATATAAAAATATCCATTCCATGACCTCTGACCTATACTTCATGTATCATACACATCGACCTGGATTGGTCTGTTCTGGGAGATGTTTACCAATATTCATTACCCTCTATTAAATGTTCTATATATAGCGATCAGCATAAACGACCGTATATGATACGTCCATATTTGACAACATCGAGAACCCAGGTTCTTGAGACCTAACACTGCTCAGTAGCGATTTCCGCGTAGATGTCATACGAACAGTACATTGGTCAACCTGTAATTATAAACTAACGTCAAATATCGCTGGAAATGTTATTTACACCAACATAGTCATATATTTGTTCTTTTCCCAGCGACACGAATAAAGCCTTAGAACTTGAGGAGTCGAGACTAGACAGTGAACATCCATGTGTATGCGAACATCATGTCGATTTCCGTCATTGTCCATCGACTGGTAATTCCTTTCTCTGGGAATCTTGAAGCAATCTGAGCTCCCAAGTACGTGTTTCATCTGGCTGGTGAAAAATCACTGACCGGTGCGAAGTTTGGCCGATAGAATCGAGGTTACGCTACAGTTCCTAATTACTTCATATAGCGTGCTTCACTCCGAATGGATCCGGCGGAAGTCCTTGGAAAGCGCGCGTAAGCGCATGCGCGGAATAATATATTCCTACAGTTCCGCAGCTAATACCTAGGATGATGATAAAGATGTCCATGGCGCGAGTAAAACGTGACAATGAAGTCCATTTGATTTTGAGGTGAAAGTAGCACGGCCAGACGAAGGAAAGCATGGTGCCTGTAAAACTACCAATGAGGCCCATAAGCAGCGCGAAGTGAGGGATAAATATGGCGAGGACCGTGGTGAAGAGCACGAGCGCCAGTCGCAGCGCCACGCCCCAGACCTTCAGCTGAAAGTTGTCATCCATGCACGCCGAGAACGGGGTGCTGCTCTTTCCCTGGAACAGCGAGGTCTGGAGGAGGTCCACGGCGGCGAAATATGGGAGGGGGTACGACAGAAGAGCCTTGGTAACCAGCAGCAGGTTGACGATGATCTTGAAGGACTGCGTGGGAAGGTTGTTCGTGATGACTTCCTTGGTATCCATGCCCCACGTGAGGAACCCCACCCAGGAGAACACCACCTTGAAGATGGCCGCGGCGACGTGGGTCCAATGCATCATGCATCCGAACTTCTTCCGGTCCGTGAGGTTCCCTTCCAACGACGGGAGGAAAATCTGCGAGGTGTAGCTGAAGACGACGACGCCGAGGGAGATGGGGAACGTCCAGATGTCGATCCTGACCTGCACCTCACTCCACCTCCACTCCTTCACCCTGGTCAGACAGTACAGCAGGATGATGGCGTTGATGAGCATGTGGGCCACGGAACACCAGAAGCTCAGCCAGGACACCCTCCTCAAGCTCTGAAGGAAAGCACACGCCAGCAGCGGAATCGAGCTGACCATGATCCAGGAACTCAGGTCCAGCGCGCTGTTGGGGAAGCTGCCCACGATGAGGTCTCCGCACAGCAGGACGTACAGGATGCACGTCATCAAGAGTTCGATGATCTGCGCGTAGTTGACCAGCCGCGCGCCGTAGCGTGCGCCCCAGACGTGGGTGGCGATGTCAACGTAGCTCTGTCGCACGCGGTGACGTCGTCCCTGCTCGTCCTCCTCGTAGAGACAGTTGACGAGGATCTTGCCGGTGTAGCAGCAGATGTACGCCACCACCACCATAGAGACCAGCACCCAGTAGCCACCCTGCAGCACCGCGTAGGGGAACGCCACGATAAACATCCCCTGAAATAGAGTGGCGGGAGTTAGTTAGAAGAGCCTATTGGAGGTTCTTGGTTGGGATGGGGGTGGACGTTTGCATCAATTGTATTCTGGTTCTCGGTAAGAGTCATCATCCTCGAAAACAGACCATAACGACTGTTTTACATCTATTTGACGGATGTTAAGTAGTAATAACGGCTGTGTTTCGAGGATGAGTAGGAGCGTAGTAACATTCATCCTCTGCCGTAAAGTGAATTCCTCTATTTCGTAGACTACAATATATGGATGGATCGAAGAGGTGGATGTAGGTGTTATGCTAGCTAGAGCAATGCTTGAGCACATATCATTATGTCTGAAAAATAATGTTTAATTAATTTTGACGAAAAGATCAATAAGTATTGTTTTAATTAACCAGGAAAAAATTCCAAATGTACTGTAATATATGTAATGTTTAGAAACAACTTGTAGAGGAACGGCAAGTAGTGTAAATGATGAAAGAAACATTGTTGTTCATAAATTGTTGTAGCAGGACATACATACGCACTTTTTAAGTGCTACTGGATATTCAGTTGCAGTTAATAGTTTCATGAATATCAATCCAGTTCGACCCAATCAATTCTTGTGGAAGCGAAACACGGCTTTAAACGTTTAGAGCAGCATTGCAGTGGTTCATGGATATTTTGTGAACGAACAAAACAAAAGCCAACATTAATCGATATGCTCATGGTAATGTCTGTACAAACACTGTATGCACACAAAAGATACAACAATACGTTCATAGCGTATGTCTATTATATATCCCTACATGTCCTGTGCATTTATTACAGGCTTACATCCCACTAAGCGATAGAAGAGATCAAGATAATATCGACCTCACTTGACATATTTCTCACACGGACGCTATCAAGTATCTCACCTCCAGAGCGCGAAAGTCAGATCGAGATAGCGAAATCGAATTACGTTAAGCTCTGGCAACATGGCCCAATGCAAACAAATCTCGTAGTGGACTTCCATGATGGAGATCTCAAATCTGTCTGACCATATTCCAGAATGACGTTTTAAATGTCTGACTGTTTTCTAGATTAAAATCTGACATGGGCCTCACCATACTCCAAATTGAGATATGAAACGGGTTCGAACACTTTCTAGATTGAGATCTTTCATGGGCCTAACGCATTCCAAATTCAGATTTGAAAAGGGTATGGCCATTTTCTAGACTGATATCTGAAATGAGCGGGTTTTCATTCTTTCTCTAGATTGAGATCTGAAATATAGGTCTGACTATTTTCTAGATTGATATCTGAAATCGATGTGACGATGTTCTAAATTTAGATCTGAAATCAGTCTATTTTAAAAGATACCTGAAGTAGGTCCGACAATATTCGAGAATGAGATTTGACTTGGGACGGACCATGTTTCGAACTTTAGATTTGAAATTGATCTGAATATTTTCCAGGTTGAGATCTGATATATATCAGACAACATTCCAGACGGTATCCTCACCTTAGTCCGTCTCACAAACCCTGTTCTCTAACACTCCTATTCCAAATATCTCGCATGGGCAAAAACAAGTCTAGATTTTCTAGGGTCCTTTCATATACAAATATTATACCCATCAGTAGAATTTATTAAAATTATTTACTTTTCATCCTCTAAGACTATTGACAGTCTATCCTCACCTGTATGGCGTTGGTAACGTTCCAGCCCGCCTGCCATTCCGAGATCTTGTTGTGGGGCTGGGCGGATAACTCCATCTCGTCCGCCTGACACAGCTCCTCCTCACTTCCGTCCCAGCTCATTCCCCTGGCGCCCAGACCCGCGGCGTTCCCCGGGGGTAGGGCGTGACTCGCCCCGTTCTGAAGTACCGACATCTCCCTCCCAGTTTCCGAGCACTTGGCGAAGTTAACCGTCTCCTCGGAAGGTCGGGACCTCCGGGGAAGGAGGGAGCGCGCGGACTGCACGAGACCCAGGGTCCGGTTCCGCCATCCGGACATGTCCGAGCTTGCGCCGCTTCCGCCACTTCCGGTCACCGTGTTCAACGACACCAACTTCATTGTCAGCTCTGAAACATTTATAGAACATAATTTTTAACTCTCTTCCTGCTAGATTAGGCACAGTCACAGAAGTAGTCTATTTGTGATACCTATCATCAATTTTATATCGGCAAAATCCCTTTCGTCGATCGGATCTACACTATGGGAAATTCGATCTAGCAGTTAGATGTTCCAAGGGTAAGATAATTAGAGCTACGTGCCTTTTATTATAGGATATGATTTTTTTTGATGGGGAATAAGTACATTAGCAACAACATTTGGGTGGACAAATCAAACATAAGTAGTCTCAGATATAAATTAATTTGTCCATTATATAGGTCAACCATCTGTGATAGTATGCTTTTGAAGGGTCAATATTAGAGTATAAAGCAATCATTATCAATGTTTAAAAGAAATTCTTATCAAACTTTGCGAAAACAATAAAAAGCTTACATTGGAGACGGATTTTGATCAGTGCAACCGAAAGGCGGTAACTTAGTATATCTATATATAGTCTAATAGGTCCCCGTAGACCTACGTTACAACTCGACGACAATAACCACAGTTGAATTTTCCTGTATGGTATACTAGTATATATTAGCGGTGACGTCGCGGACTTCTTCCATGCACAAAGGCATTGGTATGCTAATTATCTTTGAGTCAGAAACAAAAATACATTAATTTTAGGGAATATTCATCAATCCAAGTCCGTAAAAACCACGACTGAACAAAATACTTGTCCATACAAAAATTACAGTGGCCATTTAATATTGCAACGTAAAACCTGTCTACTCATCAGTTATGATCACACGTTAAATAATGTCGTCAACTATGCAGTAATGTATCTTATTCATATATATATATATCACACTGGCCCACACACCAGCTGTCTGGTCAGTAAAAAAACTTTACTTGTCGATGTCCTAATGTCTAAACAAACAAAATTCACATTTATCACAGCATACCTAATCGGAATGGAACGAACTGCTTTAATAAAAAAAAAAAAAACGACTTTTGTGAATGTCATTGCAAAAGTTGACATTTGTTTTGAGCGGACCAGACACCCCACTTCATATCAAGAGTGAGTTAATCACAGCTAAAGCCAGACGGTCCACATTGTTAATTCTTCCACGTAGAATCCACCTACATATTACTGTACATTGGTAATCAATACAAAATATAGTTTAAAGAATTCTGTCAAGTTTATGTTCCAAAACATCTGTGAATTTAAAGGCGCACTGATGCATTGAAAATACATTGCCAAATTACATTTCAAAGCATCTGCGAATTTAAAGGCGCATTGGCGTGCATTCTATTGTAATCAATAATTTTAGAGGTAAAAAAATCCTCCAAATTTACAGTCCAAAACATGTGAATTTAAAGGTTAATTTGTGTACATTCTATTGTAATTAATAATTATAGAAACAAGTTTGCATAGCAAGACTTCTGTGCATTTAAAGGTCCACCGCCCCTATAGTCCAGCTTACATCCACTCGCACTTATTAACCATTATTTGTTTATGGAGCATCAATACCTAATTCCTGACTAGCCGATTTCATTATCCGGACATCTGCGGCCGACAATCAGAGGGACATTACATAGTCCCCAGTGGGCCTACGGACGGCCCGCGAGAACTCACGAGAAATCACGAGAACCAGGCCAGACGCCCTTAACGCGCCGGCACCATGTCCCAAGTCAGCTGCTTCTATAGTCTGAATTAATATTCTATGATATGATAGACCCTTTAATGTATGTACTATACCAATGTGTGTACAATGTCGCTATGTAGATAAACTATACTCTATTCCATAAAAAATGAACAGTAGTAGAACGCATCTATGTCTTATTATTCAGAGAGTTACTCATTATACACATTGCCGATTTACAGATATCTTTACACATCGAACTGGTGTGGTGAAAATTCTTTACGTTCTCAAAACCTTGGGTGACATACGACCCAACTTGTGGAATTTTCAAAATTTAATTACCATCTCGTCCTATCTAGTACCCATACTTTGTTACTGAACAGACGCGTTGTTAAACTAAATCACTTAGTTAAAAGTAGACACCATAAACCTTTTATTTAATTTCATATTTGCCTATATGTCAGTGTTACTATTTTTAATAGCCGAGCGAGAACCTGATGTCCTATCCAAGACGTTTGATATAGATCATATTTCCTTCCGCTACCCATGTTTTCCCGTAGGTTATTCCTGCCAAATTTGCGTTTACCGTTAGATAGGAAGGCCTGAGAGAGGAATGCAATTATAATTCAATTGCTGTTTTACGTGCCACTAATATACCGTAGATCATGACATCAATGCGTGCTTAAAATTGCTAACAAAAATTTCGGATGGTAACCTGTCAATTCAATTCAACTTCAACCAAGGATATATAAGTAATTCGTAATTATATTTATATATGCCGCTAAAACGTGCATATGTACCTTACGGTATATTTAATCAGTACACGGTATAATGAATCCGTACAGTTTAATCTACTTTAAATCTAATTCTTCTCCTTTAAAAGCACAATTTAACCTTCATATCTTCTCTTAATTGGAATTAAAACCGTTTTTCAAATTCCAAACCGTACAATCAATGTAACAGGTACCATTTCTTCCATTCAACAGCCTAGCACACCAGATCGTGAGGCAATTATCTGTCCAATTTGTGCAATTACTAATTGCACAGCGTTACGTACTGCACTACAGGTATACATACAAACAGGAGTCCGTGCCCAGGAGAAATCTGAACATGGCGGAACCAAGGCCGAAGAACGAACGTACGTCAATCACGATAATCTCATAATGAAAGACATTAATATGACCCATTTTGATTTATCCTCAGGCATCCATAGACTTACCCTATCCTAGGCCGTAGTCACCATGGTCGTTCTGGCCCCTAAATGTCCGAAAGACTTCGTCCCTGTGTCCGGCAATAGGTGTTACCCCGTTCGTCGGTTTCTCGCTGAGTGTTGGTGCAGTGGAGAGCGCGTTGGATCGATGTGCCCGTGAGTGGCTGGATCAAGCCTTCCTTTACTCTCCCGTGGTGCTTCCCCACTCCGGTAATTACGAGATCGCTGAGAAGGGCTGACGCCAGCTGTGCAGAACTGTATTGGAGGCAGGCGAAGATATTGGCCCCCCGATCTGACGTCGAGAAAGCGTATCGACCCACCGCTTCCAATAAACTCAAGACAAAGTTGTCGTCCAAAAATTGACGACTAGGGGTTTAAAGAATGGGTCGCAATGTCAATTAGGAGAGATGAATTGACGTGGTTCGGTTAAATAGTTGTTAATATTGATAGTGCGTTGGCTTGGGGCTTGGCAGGCACTGTGGAAATATATGAACCTTGTGGCGCCGTCATCCTGCATATTGAAATCTCATAATCACCGTCTTGGAAATCTGCACTGCTTTGCAAGATTCGCGGCTTGAGACGAATTTTAAGTGCAATTCATATATGACGGTAATGATGCGAGAGTTATTCCGGTGTTTTGGACAATGCGAAGTCGACACCTTGATTAATTATGAAAAGAAAGAAAAAGGTCGTCCAAAACAGGAGTGCAATTATCACGGCTGTGGAAACTGATTAAGTACCGTGACCAATTATTCGTGGATTGTCGTGAGCAACTTCTAACTATCTGGCGATACTGCTGACGCACATAAACACATCCCGGGGAAAAAAACCACCAAAGATCTTGGTCTTGATACTATATACATGTATACCATGGAAACACTCCGTGCATTTAAGTTTATAGCGACTTCTTATACCCGGTATTACATGTTGTCAAAGGTTCATTAATACTTAGCCTGCCCTAATATTCGAGTCTAGGATTTGTAGATATACAAGTCTAAATACCTTCTGAATAATGTAGCATTCGGTGCCAATTCTTCAGACAGTTGAATGTCGAGTTAAAGAGCAATACCACACACGTACATACTATATATCATCACCTCTGTACAACCGTATACACTAAGTATAATTTGTGGTCGATTACAAAACATGACAGTCCTATAATACACGTTTGCCTGATACAGTCAGGTTAATTAATCTAATACCTGATCGAAGACTTCATCCAAAATACGCTGTAGGCTCTCAACCTTCTTCACAAGTATCCATGAATCTGGTAGCCATATTTTACGATATACATAAAAGTTGAAATCCAAGAACAAACTCTGTAGTTTCATGGGGTTTTTTTTTTTTAAATGGAATTTAAACCGCTTTCAAGATTATTTCGTTCATATCACGGAATTTCAGTTTTAAACCAAAAGGAAACCCGCAACACGTGTACAGTTTAGTTGCAGTATAAAACTACGAACCTGCTGATATATATACGAACAATGATGATAACTGTACTGCGTTGTATTGACAGCGCTTCCTATCATAGTAGTGTTCCTATCATATGTACCCAGGATAGTGAAAGGAGGAAAGGAGGTGTATCCATCGTTGGGGGTCTATTCCCCGGACCCGGATGTATGGTATATTCCTAATGACCCGTCTTGTGCCATATTGTCCGTACCTAGACCCAATTCCCAAATTTTGTGGTTAAGGTTGGGGATAGGGTTATTAATATTTTGGGTCACGTTTGCCAGTCAGATCGCCGGGAATTTTGTCCAGGTCCTATGAATATACCACAAGTCCGGGTCAAGTTCCGGTTTCGGAGAATTTATCTCACCGTAACCATCATGCAGATAGTGACACGGAAGAACTAGGATCAAGGGTTCGCTGAATGGTGACACTAATTAAATACAACAAGACAACGTACTGACACGAAGACTTGAAGAGTACCACCGTACACGTGGACATATGTTAAACCATTGCGGACATGCAGTTTACTTCGTCGACCACTAGATGGCGCTTGGCATGTTTCTCAGACAGCGCTCCAATCTGCTTAGGCTCGAGAAGAAGCTGTTGAAGGCCATGTCAGAATCTGTGCAATCTTCTTATGATCGCGCCAATCCTACTAAAGGCGGGGGAAATAATGCAAACCTGTTGGCGACATGATAATCCGTAAAGAACATAAATCTCATGACAAGTTGTTGTTCATTCATATGTTACTGGTCTAAAGTAACAACGATCGAGACGGATAGCCAGCCGTGTATAGTAAGCATCTCCAGGTAGAACAGTAGAAGAGAAACTACTATAAGGCCGATACGAGTACCATGTATTATATATATGCTGTTGAAATGCCTAGTTTACACAATAGGCCTACTATTCACATGTACGTATATGACTGAAAAACAATTATTCTGAAACGCGGTTGTCGTAATAAAAAATCCTTATGTCTGTGGGAAAGTTGACGGTAAGGCGACAAAATCATCTTTGGATGTCAATGGGTGTTTATTATTTATAAATATATATATGTTTTACATTTTCTCAAACACTATTTACCAGACCAGTACCAGTATACAAATCTAGAATTATTATACCCCTCCCTAATTAATTACACTATTCTGATTTTATGCATGTATTCCCTCCCCATGTTTCGTAATCCGCGAGGGGAAAAGCAGGTCAGTCTATATTTAGAATACAGAACTTTTGTTATATTTTGAATACAGCACTGTTGTCATTGGCGAGTCAGAGTCACAAGTCATACCGGTACAATATTTGTAGAATACTTTTTAAAACAATTTTCCTAGTTGATAATATAAGGTAGAACAAATTGTGTTCAAGTTAAAAGAAAATGCAAATAGCTATGATCAAGCCACTTTAATAGCGATAAATATACTTCTTATACGATTACACTAAATATAACTACATTTCTATTTATTGAGATATCGATTCAATTCGGATATAGAAACTAATACCAGTTTTAAAAGTACCCACGCTCCTAATGTCATCAATTGTTAGCAAACTTTGTAACACACTTTCACGTGTTTAGATGTGTGAAAGTTTGAAACCAGCGAGAAAGGTTATTGGATCGTTGTCACTTCAGAAGTTCTTCAGTCTAGCCCATCTCAGGGCCACATCTGCGGAAATCTATAACCATGGCTCTATGCCTTTAAAGTAAAATCTTTCATCCTTGTAAGAAGCCTCTTATTGTGAACGACTTGAATCTTTAATCGTGATCGTCTGTCGTAATAAGGTGAAGATTCGTCTTGAGAGGCAATATGAATCAAATGGTGTATCTTATCAAAGAACCGATGGGTACTATACTAGTTAGCCTACGGAATAAAGCCCAACTCGCAAACTACGATAGGCTAATAATAATTTATAAACAAGGGTAGCTAAGCGAAATTTGCATCGAATAGTCCTAGTCCTAATCAAAGACGTTTCGTAGCAATCTTTTCGAATTTTAAATTATTTTTCTTTTACTATTTTTTTTGCAATTTGTTAAAAATCACAAAACTAAAATAAATCGAAAGAAATGCCACAAAACATTTTTGACAATGATTAAACATTCCCCTTAAGCCATACAGTTGCTATCACACGTACATTATTTCGACGGAATCAAGTGGTGTGATATACTACATTTTACTATCTACTTTATATATAGTATAAAACTAATGGTATACTACGCCTATCTGATCAGTTGCCAAATATCGAGCCCGTTGCTCAGAACAATTGTATAGCCTTTGTACGGAACCAGCTACAAATGTAAGTCCGGTTGTATCAATCACTTTTATCGCTACAAGTATAGTTTCATTTAGCTAACCATATTTTCAAGTATTGTAGCAATACAAGTGGAATTACACTTGTATCAGGTTCCGAAGTTTTGACTTACAACTATAGTAGGCTACACTTGTTCTGAGCCACTGGCCCCAGACAGTACCAGACAGTATATCAGTTAATGATGGTTGAACATCCGAGGCTTTACAATGACATCACTCGATTCTATACACGGAAAATGTTTTAACGTTTCTGAAACTGTATTGCATAGTATCTATATATGTGTCTTTTCGTGTAGACCCACATATACGTAGATTCTGTTTCGTTTGGTGTTTCAATGTATGTATGTGTTTGTTTGTTTGTGTGTGTGTGTGTGTGTGTGTGTGTGTGTGTGTGTGTG